>PVJX010031988.1:0-20780 GCA_004027295.1 Dolichotis patagonum | reverse complement strand
GGATTCCCTTATATTCTGGATGTGAATTTGCCCTAACAGCTCTGCCTGTACACCATTCATAGAAACAGAATGTACAATCCACCATCCTATCATTCTACACAGCACTGTATCTATCAAGATGCTCACTTCACAGCAGCAGAACAATATGCTCATGCCCGTACAATAAGTGGCTTTACCACATACACTACACACCTATATTTTGCAAATCACACAGTATTTGTATATAACCTACAAAAAAAAACTTCATGTATACTTTAAATCATCTCTAGATTATTTTCAATGCCTAATGCAATGTAAATGCTATGTAAATAATCATTATAGTGTATTATTTAGGGGATAATGACCCCAAAAAAACCCTCTATACATCTTCAAGGCAGATGCAAATTTCTATCTAAATATTTTTGATCTGTGGCCCTGAAGCAAGGCCAGCAGATCGCTGTAACTGCTGGTTTCAAACAGGAGCCTAAACAGAATTCCTTCTGTGGTCTGTTGGCCATTTCAGAACTTTGGAAATGGAATGGTCAATTCATCAGAAAGAAATAGCAGGTGAGTATGGCAGACTTTAGGGGGCCTGCAGGGGAGAGACCCTGGCGCCTTAGGACCTGCACCATGCGGTTGACTCAGGGTGCCAGGAGAACAAGGAGCTCCTCCTCTCTCTGGAGGTCAGCTAAGAGTGTGGCCGACTTTCGGCAGCCCAAAGGAGAGAGACCCTGGCGCATCCCGACCTGCACCGTGCGGTTGACTTGTGGTGCCGGGAGAACAAAGAACTCTTCCCATCTCTGGGGGGCAACTGTGATCCTGCCTGCGTGTGGGCTAAGAATCAGACATTTCATGTCGTCCTGTCCCCCATGCCGTGGCCCCCCTCCCCCTCCCCCTGCCTAGCAAGTAGGAGCCAGTGAACTACACATCTTGTGAAAAGATTGGCTATGTTATTTAGTATGAGCTCTCCATATGCAAAGGTGAGGACAACCATTTAGAAGAAAACAAGAGACAATATGACAGATAGTGAAGATCTCTGGTTGTCTAGCTTTGAAGTTTATGCTTTCTTATGTCCCATTCCATTCTGTTTTGTTGTGTTTGATTTTACTCCCTTTTAAAATAAAATAAAAAAATAAAAAAAATTAAATATTTTTGATCTGTAATTGATATAATCCATGGATGTACAGCCCACAGTACAGAGGGTTGATTGTATACAGGCAACCATCATTACTCAGATTCTGCATATGTGAATTCACCCACTAAAATTCACGTGTACCCGCAGCACTTTCACGGCCATTTGGAAACAAGCACGTGCACAGAGCAACAAAAACCTTGAGTTACCTGAAGTACACATTCAACATGACAACACAGCCTTCTTGTTTCAGCTTTTATATTATAAATAAGTACATTTCATGTCATGTTTTGTGTGTTTTAGGTGATTTTATCACTGAAAATGGCTCCAAATCACAGTAATGAAGTGCAGCCTGCTTTTCACAATTTGCCTCTCTCTTCTTAGAACCTCAATTCCCCCAACACTGATCAAAAGAAACTTTGAAAGCAGAAATTATCAGTTTTTTCTTTCTTTTCCCCCAAGTCCTGGGAACTGAATCCAAGGCCTCACTCATCCTATGCAAGCATTCTTCCACTGAGCTACATCCCCATTCTGATAATTTTTTTCTTTATATTACCTCGTTTGGTACTTTGCATATAGTGGGCACTCAATATTTGTTGAGTGCATTTAACTTCCTATCTCCTTATTCTTCAAAATAATATAAGATATAAAATAACAATTAGCAAATCAAATAGATCAATCCATGATTCATACAGACAACAACATCTGAAAAAGAAGTATAGACTGTTGGCTGTTTTATATTGTCAAATCCATTTTGAGCAACAATAATCCTTTTGCTACACATGCTAATAGCATTATTTTCCAAGATGAGAGGCAACCAGGTATCATGCTGCTTCCCAATCAGCACCAAACAAGTTTCTTTAAGAATCAAGCATAGCTCAATGAAGAAAATAGAAAAGTAAGAAAAGGGCAGAATAGATAACCATGTCATTCATTCAAATTAGTATCAGCATATTATATACTCACAGGCAGAAAATAATGTTAAGAAACTTTCAGGTAAGTCACTGAAAGTATGATGGATTAAAGTCACAAAAAGTACAGATGGTAGTACTGACAACTGACAACACTGTATTGAACTTCAGGCCAGGCAGAACCAAATCAGAATGTTAAAATGTAAGGAATGAGGAAAATCCTAAAATTATGCTATAAAACAACACAGATCTGGGGACAAGAACCAAGCAAGGTGAGGAAGAGTCTGGAAAAAGTCTCACGCAGAAACGTCTTTTGCTACCTTTTGGCCACCATGAACTGCGCTCCTCTGAAAAGCCACCCTGCCTTGGAGCCATAAATAAACCTTTCCTCTCTTAACTTGCAAGTGTTGGGTATTGTGTCCCAGCAATGAGAAAAGTAATTAACAAAGAATTTGAAATCAGAGAAGCAGGATTCTGGCTGTAACTATATCCAACCACATGATTTAGAAGCCTTTGGAGCTGGCTTGTGGGAAAAGTTTGGAAAAGCTTAGAGATGCTGGTTGAAAAAAGCAAAGCTAGAACACTTTAGGTTGTACTTGATGGGAGATTCTCATCAGAGCTCAGAAGACCAGAATGCTGACACAAGTTCTGCTGGTAAAGGCCAGGCTTAGAAGGTTTCTGTTGGGAAGAAGGACTGTATTGGCTGTTTGACTTCAGACAATGTGTGTGTTGCCTTGGCAGAAAATGTTTCCATTTTGCTCATGCCCAGAGACTCTGCCTGAGACTAAGGTTAAGAGTACAGGACTAATTAATCTTCCAGAAGAATTTTCAAAGCAGTCTAATGTTGAAGCAGTGGTGTGACTATTGTTGGGGGCTTTTTGGTAAAATTTATGTTGAGAATCAAGAGCAAACAGTCCAGCAGAATGATTTAAAACATTTTGGCCAGAAAGGAAGCTCCAGTAAAGCTGTGGACTGCAAAGACAGAGCACAGGTGATCTTGATGGCTGAAAAGGAAGAGGAGAATAGAAAAGATGGCCTGAGGGCATCACAAGAAGCAACAGGACACCACCCTTTGCACCTTTGAAATTGTATAAGTGATTTTGCTTTGAGAAGACAGTGCCAGAGCAACATGCTCCAGAATAGCAGAAGCCTAGAGAAGCTGTTCCCGAGGATTGGGTTCATAGGCACTTGGATGCCTACGCCAAGAGAGAAGGAAGCCTGGTTACTGCTCCAGGAGACAGCACTCCTTGGCACCATCCATGTGTTGCTGGCAGAATGCAAGAGTTATAGGGTCAGGAAGGCTTCCACTCAGATTTCAGAAAAAAAGTCTGCGTGGCCAGGCAGTGTGCCCGAGAGGGCAGTGTATGAAACTGTGAGTGTGAGGCCAAGGCGGAAGTGCAGACCACAGAAGTTTGGAGAAGCCAAGAACATGGATCATCTAAGAAAAACTGCAAGATGGGACCACAGCTGCTCAAAGAAGCCAGGGAAGCTACAACCACTGCCAGGGCCATAGGGGCGGAGCCACCCACACCTTTTGGAGGTCACAACTTGCCACAGGTTTCTGGCAATGCTTGAAGTGGAACTGTGGGATTTAATGTTTACCCTGCTGGAGTTTGGTCTTGCTTTGTTCCCATTCCTTGCTATCCCCATTTGTAACTTTTGTAATGGAAATGTCTGTTTTGTGCCACTGAATGCTGAAAGTACTTAACTCTCTTTTTGTTTGTACAGGGCTTTGCCTTAAATCTCCAAGAAGACTTGGAACTTGGACTTTTCAGCAATGCTGAGACTGTTAGGCAACTCTTAGAGATGCACTAAATGCCTTTTGCATAAAGCAATGTGCATGAGTCTTTGGGGGCCGGGGGCAGAATGTTATGGCCTATATTTAGATGCTCCCCCAGATCCTCACATAGTGGAAGGTGTGGCTTTTTCACAGGTGGCTGGATCTAGAGTGTGTCATGCTGGAATTAATTCATGGTGCAATGCTATGCCCAAGGGCCCTAGGACTAAGGGTGTAAGTGCTACCTTCCCTTAGTAGCCTGGATAAGATAAAAGGGGTAGAAAGATGCTATTAAGGTCCCTTGTTCGTTTTGCAACCTTGTGGACACCATGAACTGTTCTCCGGGAAGCCTCCTTGCCTTACAGCTAGCCAATTATGGACTGACTCCTCTACAAAACTGTGGGCTAAATAAACCTCTTCTCCCTAGAAAGAAAGAAAGAAAGAAAGAAAGAAAGAAAGAAAGAAAGAAAGAAAGAAAGAAAAGAAGAGAAGAGAAGAGAAGAGAAGAGAAGAGAAGAGAAGAGAAGAGAAGAAAAGAAAAGAAAAGAAAAGAAAAAAGACAAGAAGTAGAATTTGGCCACAGTAAAAAGGCAGGAAATTCTGTATGTTAGCAACTCCACAGTTAAGCAAAAAACCAATGAAAAAGTCTCAAAAAAAAAAAAATCTGGAGACCTTAAGACATTGTAAGCATCGCTCTCTAATCATACTGACTTAAAAAGCAGTTTAGTCTACATAACCAATTTAAAAGAATGGGCTAAGGAGCTATATATACTACATTAAATAATGTTTGCACAAAATCTAAATGAATGAGAAAAATAAAATCTTTTATAACATATATCTTAGTCCATTCAGAATACAACAAAATCTCTTACAGTAGGTAACTTATAAACAACAGCAATTTATTGTTCACAGTTCTTGAAGCTGGGAAATCCACGAAAAAGGCACCAAAAGATTCTAGCAAAAAACCGTTCTCTGCTTTATAGATGGCATCTTGTTGCCATGATGATTTAATCACTTCCCAAGGGCTCCGCCCCTTAACACTATTCCATTAAGTATTAGGCTCTAATAAATAAATTTGGGAACACCAACATTCAACACATACCACCAGGTCTGCTCAATTTCATGGACATTATCTGTCTTTGCTTCAATTAATCATGAAAGCATAAACACTATGATGGGATTCCTTGCTCAAAGAATTTCAACTTGGAAAACTCATGCAAAAAAAAAAAACAAAAAAAAAAGCCAGACTCAGAATTTTACACATATATTTAAAAAATATTTATTGCAATCTACTTCATTTACACATGTTTGGGGTACAGAAGCAAGAGTCCCTTCAATGAAGCTTATGTTCTAAAGGGAATATAAACAGATAAGGATAGTAAATGAGATGTCTTTATAGGTACTATAGTACTTATTAGTATTATAAAGTAGTACTGAGACAATATTACAGGAAAGAGTGCTTTTTACATAGCACATCAAGAAGTCCTCTGTGAAACACTAAACATTCGATTTGTGATCTTAGGGAACAGCTTTCTTATAGTACGGCAATAGCAAAAATAAAGACCTTTTATCAGAAATGAATTTGAAGTTTAGAAGTAAAAGAAATTAATGCAAGGTGAGCATGGTGGCACATGCCTCCAATCTGGGTAACACTCTGGGTGCCTGAGGCAGAAGGATCATAAGCTAAAAAGTCAGCCCAGTCTGAGAGCAACTCAGCAAGACACTAACTCAAAACAAAAAAATAAAAAGGGTCTGGGGGGATAGCTCAGTATAAAGGCCCTAATTTCCCTCCCCAGTCCTGGGAGGCGGGGCACCAACAGTGGACACAATGTTAGTCTTCTGACATAGAGTAAGATTAAAATGAAAAGAATTTGGAGAAAAATTAGGCATGGAGGCTCACACCTATAATCCCACTTGGGAGGTTTAGACAGGAGGAACTCTCGGAGTCCAAGGCCAGCCTGAAGTACACAGCAAGACCCTGTCCACAAAAAAACAAAATATTTTTTAAAATAAACAAAGTCCGGAGAAGAGTCAGGCACATAATGCTTTATAGTATGTTGGAGAAACAACAGAAGAAAAACATAGATAGTGACACAGGACAGAACTTATTACGGCCTGAAAATCACCAAAATTCATGTGATGAAACTTAGTTCATTGTGGTGGTGTTAGGAGGTTTCAACAGTGATTAAATTATGACAGTCACGCCCTCATGAATGTACTAGCACCTCAAAAAATGGATAGGAGAAGCTGGACATGGCGCATTCCTATAATCCCAGCACTCCCAGAGTCTGAAGCAGGAGGATCACTGTGAGTTGGGGGCCAGCCTGGGCCACATAGTGAGTTCAAAGCCAGTTTGAACTACACAGTGAGCCTCTGTCTCAAAAAGAAAAAAAAAAAAAAAAAAAAACCAAGGGAAAAAAATAGGGGAACAAACTGATCCTTTTTGCTCTTCTACCTTGTGCTATGTAAGGCCCTCTGCCACACGAGTATACAGTAGTGTGGCCCTCAATAGATGAATGACTTTGGCCTACCCAGTCAAGAAAACAGTAACTGATGCTCAAATGTACCCTGGTTCAAGCCAGGTAGGCCCAGACCAAGCAGCAAGCTCAGAAGCAGTTAATCTAAAGATGAAATAAATTTTTATTATTTATAAAATGACTCAGTCTAACAAACATACTTTGTTATAGCAGCTCAAACAACTGTAGAAGAAACATTTTCAGGTGAGAGGAAATTCAGTCTAGAACATAAGAGGTAAGACGTAACCAAAATAGAGATGGTTTAATATGAGAAAAGATAGTGCTCAGATGTAGATAAGCTAGTGAACTGCTGGTAGAAAAGACAGGATGCTATCCTGTTATAGACTTCATTTTCTCAATAAAGACAAGGTCTAAAAGAATGAGGCAAAGGGAGCTTAAATTGGAGGTATAAGGAAAAAGGTTTAACATACTGATTTCCAAGAACATACATACTAGGGAATTATAAGAATGTTAGCAGTATTCAATTTCAGTGTTGAGATTGAAACTGTGTGCTTAAAATGAGACTAACAATGAAATATTTTTCTCCATCTGTGTTCAGCTCTGAGGTACAACCAACAAATGGGCTAGGTTGGATTTAATTAGTTTTGTGATTTGCCAGGTGAATGAAGCCAAAGAATATAGGGGCCAGGAAATTAAAACTGGTTGTAATACAGTAACCACAATGGTAAATCACTAAATCCAAAAGAAAGTTGGTGAAGAGGTCTCAGATGCTTGAAACCGCATACCTTAAACCTCTAAACAATTTGTAAACTCTAAAGCAAAACCCTTGTACTATATACACCTCGCCAAAGCACAACAGTACTTTGATTGATGACGCTTCTGTATCCCCAAACTCCAAATGACACAAACATATCATATCACTTTTTTAAAAGTCTGTTTCTAATGATATGTGAAGAAAAATAAATTTATAGTAAAATATTTACATTCTAAAGAGCAGACCATGGGTTCCCATGTTATTTCCATGTAAACAAGGAATAATTACTGATTAATCACAGGATGACAGACAATGGGAATCGAAACAATCACAATTAATTAACTTCACATGGGAAAAAGAAAGCTATTTACTGCAGGGTCCCTCATCCAAGGAAACTCCTGTCCCACAGAATAAAAACTACTGCATTTCCAGATACTCAGAGAATGCTAGACTCAGATGAATTGGACTTCTATTCTGTGGCAAACTACAGCCTATGCTGTAAAGAATTTAAAATAACTAAGAGTTATCTAACCATCTGCTATGAAACTTGCCTAAAATCATTTTTACTATGTTACTCTTTTTATATTTAACAAACCTCAAGGAAATCCTTGCACAGACAAAACATACTTTTAGTAAGTTAGATTCAAATAAATATTTTGTACATAGAGATTTTCAACTATTCTTTTTCATGTGTACAAAATATATAATGTAGTCAGTTCCATTTAGTGAAACAAAGAAAAATAGGTCTAGATAACATGGTAAGAAAGAAAAAAGATTAAATTTTGATAACAGAAAACAAGTTTTGGTTTTCAGTCTGTTACCCAAGTCACTAAGTAGAACAACCTATTAGCAAAGAGGTTAAATTTCCTTATCTGTGGGCTGGGGATTTAGCTCAGTGGCTTAAGTGCTTGCCTGGTAAGTGCAAGGTCGTGAGTTCGAGGCCCGGTACCAAAAAAAAAAGAAGAAGGAAATTTCCTTATATGAAAATAAAGTAGATACCACTAAAGATTTCTTTCTAGTGCCAAAATTCTGTTTCTAATCCAGTGTTTCATACTTGTTTCAAACATCTTTCAGGATACTGAGTCAGTCTTTCAATTCATGATACATGCTCTCTTCTAGATTACAATAAACAGGAAAGTTTATAATTAACAAATTACAATTAACAGAAGAAAAAAAGATAAGGAAAAAACTAGGCCATCTAAGCTAATTACCACTACATTCTCAAACTTCTCACACAATTTTCCTTTATTTCTTATCTCTCAGCTTAGCAGAGGCACCTTCTGAGAACTGTAAAGTTCATGATTCCAGACAGAACTTACTTGGGAAAACAGAATCTAAGAGGATGCTACTCACATCAGAACTTTTCTTATCTTTATATCCCCATCACCAATTCTAAGATCTTTACATGGTAATTCCTAACTCTTCTATATAATGTATCACACCAGTGATTCTCAGAGTGTTGGTCACCTGGAATCTTTCTATAAATGCAAAATTTTAGCTCCCATCAAGACCTACTTAATCAGAAACTCCAAAAGGGTGCCCAAAACCCTGTGTTTTTAAAAACTCTCTATATGAGATTTCAGGGTGCATTCAAGTTTGAGAGCCACTGTACAAATTACCTGTCAGTGACTGGTAGTGGCTAACAAAAAAAAAAAAAAAAAGTTGATTTTCCCCATTCTCCCACCATATAGAAATGTGTGAACGCACAAGACACTGTCAACAATTTAACTCCTATCTCCAGCCTGCACACAAGATGAACTTTAATTATGCTCCTGGATACAGCTCTGTCACCTGTAAAACAGAAACAATGCCACACGGCTCCATAAATAAGAGATGGCTTACAGAAAGGCTCCTTAGCTTTCTGCTCCATCACCTATACCAAGTTCTGACTGTTTTACACAGGCAATGGTCGCAAATAAGAGAGAAGAGAGCACTATGGCCCTCTGAGAACTGTCAGAGGCTTTCTGCACAGAAAAGCTGTCTAATGTGGTTTTTTATGAAAAATATATTACAGAAATGAAATGTTAAGCATTTACAGAATCATTTTTTAAAAATTCTAAAAAGGTGGTCAACAAACTAGTGGAAGCTGGGCGTGATGGCACACACCTGTAATCCCAGCATTTGGGAGGCTGAGGCAGGAGGATCATTGCAAGTTGGAGACCTGCCTCAGCTACAAAGTGAGCTCAAGGCCAGCCTGAACTGGATAGTGAGACCCTGTCTCAAAAACAAAAGAAAAGAAAAGAAAAGAAGATAAACTAGTGGAAAAGCAAGTGATGCAAAAATGTGGACCTCCATAACTTTAAAAATTTTAAAAAATTGACAGCATAAGCAACTGCCTCGTAAGTATCAAAAACAAATCACTAAGAATAATGATATAAAAAACATGGAAGAGATCTGGCATATAGTAAATATACATTAACTGTATATTAAATTTATATATATTAAAGTGGTCCAGGCATTTGAATTCAAATTTCCTACATTTTTCAGGGCAGCCTCGCTGTCAAATTCTTTGTCCCAATATTGTCACACTACATATTCTATCTTACAGTTTAAAAAAAATTCATAGTCAACAAGAAACAAAACTCCACTGTCTTTAATGATACCTAAAAACTGAAGAGTATTACCTACAACAGAGACACAGAATGAACGATAACAATTTTGAGAGGATTTTACCACACACAATTCTCAAGTTCAGTTCCTTCTCTCTGAACGGAAGTGACTATCCAAAATGTTTAAATTGATCTCCCTGACAACTATTTCCTTTCGTGGAGATGAACATTAATCATTTCATGTGTCAGATGTGTCAATATACTCGAATATTCAGCAGTGTAGCTAAGCTGGCACTTTGGCCTTTAATTCTTATTCCTCCCCGCTGATACCCAAGCTGGGCCAGCCCTCTATTTTCTCTACGGAACCAACATTTCAGCCTGGAGCAATGAAATTTAAGCGCCTCTGTCTTTTATAAAGAAACCTTTTTCCAAGCAACTTTCAAAAGCACAGTCAGCCATAAGCAGAACTGACACCATGCTGGGAGTTAGAAAAACCACAAACTTGGTACCCTGCCCTCTGGGAATCCCAACACCAACTTTTGATGCATCGACCTAACAAGTTCCACACACGTCACAGAGCATGGAAACGTGCCGGCCACGACTTTCTATACAGTCAACACTGTCCCCTCCGCTTCCCCCGGCCTTCGCCACCTGGGAACTCCAAAGCAAAAGGCGACTCCCATCTTGGCCACCGCCTCCTCCCGGCACCACTGACCAGCAGTGTCCCCAGGCATCAAGGAACAGTCCCGTGCGAGCCTGGACTCTTGTGCCAGGACAGGCCCCACGTCAGGACCCCAGGGATCCCGCCGGCGTCCTCGCCTCTGCCCCAGACAAACCCGGAACCGGCGGCCGGTCCCCGCCCAAGCCCGGCTGGAGCCCAGGCCGCGCCACGGGCTCCCCGGTTCCGCCCGCGCCGCCTCGAGCCTCGCGCACCCGGGACTGGGGGGACGCGCAGAAGACCCTGGTCGGGGACCCGCTCCCCCGCGGGGCTGGGTACTCACCTTCGTACTGCAGGTCCACCAAGACCAGCAGGAAGGGGAACACCGTGCCCAACCGGCTGGTCACAGAGCCGGGGGCCACCATGTCCGAGAGCGGGATGAGAGGAGGAAGGTGCGCGGCCCAGCAGCCCGCGCGGGCGCCCAGTACAGCTTCGCCCGCCTGCTATAGACTCCCAGGCCGGAGTGGCTGCGGGCGCCTGGCAGAAACGGTGGGCGGAGTCCCAGCGACGTTACGCCCCGAGCGCCACCGCGAACCAATCGCCTTCCTCCTGGCCGCCGTGCGACCGGGCTTGCCTGGGTCGTGGTTGGCGCTGATTGGCTTCAGAAGCCCCCGCCCCGCCCCTCCTCTGATAGGATAACGTGGAAGCACGAGACGAGGCTGCGTCTGGGTAGTGAAGCTGTCAGCGGGCTCTAAACTGCCGCGGCGGGCGGAGGGAGGCGACTGGGGCGTCCGGGCTGCGGCCGCCGAGTCCGCATGCGCGAACCAAGGGCTCTCTCTTTCTCGGGCTGATCCCTGTTGTACTGAAAGGTGTGAGCGCTTCGAGGTTTTCCGGTGTGGGTGTTTGAGAGAAAAGGGTGCGGCCGTTGCTTCCGGAATGTCAAAGCCAGATAGGGTCCCTGGAAGTCTGAGGACGGGAATTGAGGCCTTCGAATACTCAAGCGTCTGGGAACACAAAACGACTGACCTGAGGAGAAGCAAGAAATGATAAAGAGAAGCTGGGCTTTGTTAAGTAGAGTCATCTGAGAATTGGAAGCGTTTCAGGGACACCCCAAGAGAAGCCTGCACTGACCCAAGGCTGGTGACAGGGCAGGAAAACTGAGGAGCTCCCCCGCCCCTGCTGCCCAGCCAACCTGCGTGTCCTGAAGAAAAAAAAAAACAATTCTGGAAGATCCTGTGAGGGAGACAACTAGGAGGGGACAGTGGCTGGATAAGGCAAAGGCAGTATAAGAGAAACCTGTTAGAAGGGATGTGGCCTCTCTTGCTCCGCTGAAGAAACTCAAGAGATAAAGAACATCATAATGTCCAACTTATCTCTGGCATGAAACTCGTTAATGGCCCTGTCCTCTGGCACGAGCACGCTGTACACCAGCGTAAACAGTGGGATTTTTGTGGTTGTGAAACACTGACAAGTGCATTGTTTGCTTTCCCCAGGAGAGTATATTTGCCACCTGCAGCGTTACCTATGCTTTAGAAGCCTGCATGACTTATCAATGAGACAGCGAATTAGTAATTTCCTGAAGACACTAAGGAGGTAAATAGAGCAAGGCTTCTCTTCCCAAAGAGGCCTTTATGAAGGAAAGGTTTTTGAAGAAAACTGAGTCATTAGCTGTGAAACAGCAGGGGATTCGGATCCAGGAAACGCCATCTAAGTTCGTATATATAATATATATAAATTAATCTTCATCTGTAAAGTGTGGAAGTTTCTGATAGCCCTTGAAGATTTGAACTTTCCTGAAGCAAGTGAAGATTCCAGTAAATAGTAGTGTTATAACGAAAGCTGAATAACGAAGACACTATTTCAAGAATTCTTTGTGATTTTTTTCATCCTTTTTCATGATATTACAAAGCAATGTGAATGAAAAAATAGCACATGATTTCAGTGCCTACAAGAATTTTTTTTCCTACAAGAATATTAATGAAGATGTCATGCAAGTGAGGTATTTGCAGCCAAGGCAGCCAAGAAAATGCTGAACATTGGAAAGAATTTAGTAAACAAAATATAACACTGCCAAACTATGAATTCTCACCAGAATACTGCCTGTGATTCTAGCTTCAAGGAAAACGCAACAGAGCTGAAGATCTGCGGAAGAAAATTAAAAATTATGAAGGAGATGATGATGGATCTTATTTGACAGAAACCGAAAATAGCATCCAAATGTGTGTCTTGTTAAGACGGAGGTTCACTTGAGATTTGAACAGCCAGAAATAGAGACAGCCTTGAAAAGTCTGAAAATGCCTTTATCTTAGCTGCACACTCACGTGGCAGTCCTCAGGCCCCTAGCCTGCCTGCTAGTCCAGCTGTGTGCTGTATAAGGATCTGCATGATAATGGCAACATGCCAGTAACAATCTTGGTTGTATCAGTTATTGCCGACAGGTTTGCCTGCATAGAAATCTTGCCGACTTGGATTTCATGGTCACTGGAAGTCACCCTCACACAACCTGAATCATTGTGCAGCCATCTCGGGCTTCATTTTTCCCTATAGCATGGTAGTGCAAGCCTATAATACCAGCAGAGAGGCCAAGGGAGAAAGATGGCAAGTTTGAGCCCAGCCTAGACAATCTAGCAACTTAGCAAGACTTTATCTCAAAACAATGAAATAAAGCATTAGATATGAAGCTCGGTGCAAAGACCCTTGGGTTCAATCCTGAGTACAGAAAGCAAGTCTTGAATGTTATGTGATCATAAACATTTGCTGATCAGTTACATAACTGTAGTATAACTACATTTGACAAAGTGTAACTTGAGAGAATTTTATAATAAGGTAACATTACTTAAATTTACAAAGCTAAAATTAAACATTAAATATGTATGGCAATTTATATTACCTATGATTTTAATAGCAAGAGATTTAAAACTGTAGTAGCATATTTGAAGAAATTATGGTATATCCAACATTGAGAATACTGTATAATTTTTGAAGATTGGTCTGTGTTTTTTGGGTTCTGTTTTGTTTTGTCTTGCTTTACTTCTCTTTGTTTAGTTGAGAGAGAGTCTCACTAAGTTGCCCAGGCTGGCCTTGAACTTTGAATTCTCCCATTTCAAGCCTCTGAGTAGGTGGGATTACAAATATGTGCCACTATGCCCAGCTAATCTATATTTGAAGACAATGCTGGTTTCTGATTGTATTATATGAAATCAAGAATAGTGTATTTTATATACAGCAAGTAAACTTAAACTTTCTAAATATCTAAGTTAAGTGACAATGCCTGGTGTCTTTAAAAATGTTTGGTCTTAGGGCCAGGAATATGGCTCAGTAGGCAGGGCACCTACCTGACAAGTGTGATGTTCTGAGTTTGATTCCTGGTTCCAAAGAAAAAAGTTTGGTCTTATGCCAGATGTGGTGGCACATGCTTGTAATCCCAGCACTTAACAGGCAGAGGCAGGAGGACTGCTGAACGTTTAAGGCCAACCTGAACTACATAGTGAGACTCTGCCTCCAAAAAAAAAAAGTTTGGTCTTATAAAATTCATATAATAAAATGAGTCCTAAGGACTTATTTTTCAGATCATTACATCTAAATTCAAACACATAAACAATCACATTAAATATAAATGTTATAAACAATAATTAAAAGTCAAATATAACCAAAATGGATTTTTTGAAATACTATGAATAAAAACTATCTACAAGGAAAAGATGAATCTTTACACTGTGATCAATTTGTTTTCAACAGGAAGGCCAAGACAACTGAATGAAAAAATAAGTCTTTCCAACAAATGACGCTGGTATATCCACATGACAAAGAATGAACTTACACCAATTCCTTACACTATGCACAAAAAATAATTCTAAGTAGGTCATAAAAGTAGACATAAAAGTATAAAATTCTTCAAAGAAAAGAAGAGTAAGTATAATCTGCAGTTACATAAGGCCTTAGATACCACACCAAAAAGAGAAAAGATCAAGAGGAAAAAAAGTTTCATAAAAACTTAAAACCTTTGGTCACCATCAAGAAAATGAAAAGTGCACACACAAATGGGAGAAAAATGCAAATCCTGTATTTGATGAGACCTGTACCTATGTAAAGAACTCTCACAAACTCAAGAATAAAAAGATAATCCAATTTAAAACTGAGCAAAGTGTTTCTCAGAAGAGGTACAAAAATAACCAATGGCATGAAAATTTACATTAAATCTAAAAGCTAAATCTACATTTAGCCATTAGGGAAATGCAATTCAAAACCACAATGAGATACCACTTCTCATCCATAAGGTTATCGTGATGATGAACAATGGCAGAAGTTGGTGAAGATATGGATGACAAACAATTTATTTTGTTGTTGTGTATGTAAAATGCTACAGCCACTTTAGAAAACAACATCAAAATCACCATAAGACTGAGTTATTCTGCTTGTAGGTGTATAGTCGAGAGAACTGAAAACATGTTCACAAAAAATTCGTATGTGAGGTTCATTACTAAATGTTCATAAAAACCAAAACATCAAAGCCAGAGATGGTGATATGTGCCTGTAATCCCAATACTTCAAAGACTGAGGCAGAAGGGTCACTATGAGTTCAAGGCCAGCCTGAGCTACATGGTGAGTTCAAGACCAGTCTAAACTACATAACAAGACCATGTCTCAAAAAAGAAAACATCTCAGGTGTTCATCAACAAAAGAATCAGGAAAATAAGTGCAGCAAACCCATGTAACAAAATATTAACTAGAAGAAGAAATAAAATACTGATAAGTACTACAATATGTTTGCATATTGAAAAAAGATTATACTAGTTGAAAGATTTGGGTCACAAAAAGATAGAAATTATATGCTTCCATTTATATGAACTGTCCAGTATAGCCACATCAATACATACATGACAAAGATTAGTGGTACTCAGAGGTTAGGAATAAGGAGGAACAGAGAGTGACTACTACAAAAAGAAAGTTTCCTTTTGAGGGAATGAAAGTTTCTATAAGTAGTAGATATGATTGCAAATGTCTACAAATATACTCAAAATCGTTGAACTAAGTAAGTGAATTGTATCACATGACTTATGACTCAACTTTTTTAAGTGAAAAGTTAGAAAAAGTATATATCATGTAAACATTATCAGAAAACTAGAGTTCATTTCTTAAACAATCACACTCAGAACATAGAATGGTTGTTACCAGGAGATACGATAAGGAAGTAAAGATTTCATTCATTGGACACAGAGTTTTAGTTTTTTAAGCTGATAAAGTTCTAGAGCTCTATTGCACAATACTAAGCAGTTACAGTAGCCCATGTCCTAGATCATAAGGCAAATCTTAAGAAATTTGAAAGCACTGAAGTCATAAAAGTACATTCTCTGATCATGATGCAGTTAACCTAGAAATCAATACAGAATGGTAATAGAAAATTTCCAAACACTTGCTAACACACTTCTAAATAATCCATTGATCAAAAAGGAAGTCTCAGGGAAATTACTGAAATAGAGCAAAACAAAAATAAAAATATGAAAACAAAAAATATAGGGACTTGCAGAGTCTAGGGCAGCTCCCCAGATACTCAGGATAACTCCCTACGAGAAGTGAATAATGTATCCAATCTGCTGTGACTCTGCCATCTCCATACCCGGTCTTACAGATAACCAGACATGAGGGGGGGAAAAAAGAAAAAAATCTTGGATTCAGAAGTGACAGATGTCATTTCCATTTCCATTAACTGTTTCTACTGACCTGATGCCACACAACTTTAAGGACACTGGGAAGTATACTGAGGCACACGGATAACCAGGGAGCCCTAATATATTTGGTACAGGTAGAAGATTATCATAGACCACAGCAGTAATGGTGAAGATAGAAATAATTCATAGGATTTGGGATCTTTTTTGGAGGCACAGTCAGTAAGGCTGCTGATGAATGGGGATGAGTGTGTATAGACAAAGCTCGAGTTATTAATAGGATCCAGTCAAGTTACGAGCCTGACAAAGCAAATAGCAAGCACAAACAATGTTAATGTGTTTAGGAACAGTATGGTGCAAAGCAATAAACATGTAGAACAGTGGTATGATGTGATGTCAGGAGATAGGAAGGTGCTCCTCAGCTTGTGATGGGATTACATCCTAATAAGCTAATCACAAGTTAAAAATATTGGAAATAGGAAATTCATTTCACACAGAACCTACTGCACACCATAGCTCACTAACACAGTGCAGAATATCTTAATCCTGTGGCTGAATAGGAGTTGCAGCTCACCACCTCACCCCAGCATCACAATAAGAGTATCACACTACCTAAAGCAAGCATGGAGGGGAGAGATTCAAAATATGTAGTATGCTTTCTACTGAATATGTATCACTTTCACATTATCAGAATCATACAGTAAAAAACCAGTTGAACCATTGTAAGATAGGGACTGTCGTGACTGTTAGGGTATATGTTTTAGAGTTGTTTTAATCTTACAGTGTTGAAAACAGGAAGCCACCAGAGTGTTATGCAAAAGGTTGAAATTTTGGGGCTACTGTATGAAAAGTGAGTTGGAAAAAGATAAGCAATGTGTCCAGCGAGAAGTTTTGGCCACCATGTTCCTCTTGTATAAATGGCCACCCCCCATTGAAAGTTGTACTTTTCCTCCCTTTACTTGCCCCAAACTTACTCTGCAGAGTCTATTTCTTTTCCTACCTTTAATTAAACTCTGCTACCATTTGTGCTTGTACTGACCAATTCTTTGCTCAGGAGACAAAGAACCTAGAAAACACCTCCGGAAGGAGAAACCAGCATCCTCAAACCCCACTAACACATTGAACAGTGTTTCATTTTATCAGGTTAATTTCATTCAGTTAATTAGTGTTCAACAGCAATATAAAAATATAAGCTAAAATATTTTTGGCAGCTATTTAGATTCTAAAGGACCAACAGACAAGAGGGTACAAAAGATCCATTTGTTTTCCTCTGTTATAAATTTTCTTTTATACATTCATAGCAAACATGAAAATTGAAATGAGAAAACAGGCAAGCAAGCAAAGGATCTAGCTACATAGAGGCTAAGCCAAGAGAAACATGGCCATGGACAAGAGGCATAAAATACAACAGGAGAGGATGCAGAGCTCCTGGGTCCACAGCTGTGCCAGTTGGAGTCCAGGCTGATATCATCCACCCTCCTGCTCAACATCCATCTACCTGTAGTTCTTCCAGTGGAAATGACCCATCCATCAGGAGACCCAGAGCAAGGAGGTAACCAGAACCCAGGAAACAGTGGCAGCTGGGTTTAATAGAATGCTCACCCACAACATTGAAAAGCATGACTTTTAGACTACTCTGGAGCAGGGCACCAGTCAACCAACTGGCCAAGACACGGCCCAGGTTGTTGAAGAGGCCACAGGGTTTATATTGCCTTTTCAGCAGAAATCTCTGAAGGAAATGGAGAGGCCATTGTCAGAACTGGAATACAAAATGGCTGTCAGATCACATTACTTGGGGGAAAAGAGCAATTCAGAGCAAAAATTTGAACTAAAGAAGGTGAAACTTTGGGAGAAGTTTGTGGAAAAGAGCTTGCTGAAATCCAGCAGGGTCTTCTGCCCAACGGTTTGCAAGCTGAAGTTCTCTAGGTAAAAGAGTAAAAGCTGCAATTAGTGAGTTTATCTTGGAGGACACAGTGATCCTACAAGAAATTTCAAAGGCAGTAGGCTAAACAGGAAGGGTTTGGTGAGAAAAGGTTCACATGTTCCTATCTGTGTGTGAAGGCGAACATCTGCCAGGGATTGAAGCAGTAGCAGTCTACAAATTTGGTCCTTGCTGAGTGACATATGGTGGAGAGAAGTGGCGAAACACCACAGTTCTGCCCTCTGGGAAACAGAAGTTGCTGGTTTCATCAGCGCTGCCAAGGCACACTGAGAAATAGCCAATTCTCCCACTGCTACAACAGCTCCCCATGACAAACTACTGTTTTTGCAACCTTAAATAGAACTACTGTTTCCTTCTTCTGCCCATGTTTTACCAGATTTTTTGACCTTCATTTGCTATTATAAGGCTGGCTGCAGCTAGTTCTGAGTAGCACCCTGGTCTTTGCCCACAGGAAGGCTTTTCTTGACCTTGTGATCACAGTGTCCCATAGATGTAAAATTAGAATAACCAAGAACTTGCATCTAGTCAGAAATGTTGGGCTTGGCTTGAAACAGGTATTTGGCACACAGATAAGCCAGTGTCCCTTGCTGTAACCTAATTTAGAGCATCTGGATGGATCATTTAAAGACTCCTCATCTTTCAGTGAATTTGTCTAGCCACAAATCTTGAGATATATGGGATATATTCTGGGATGAGACCCGGGGTTGGTCTATGTATTTCCTTGTTCCAAGATAATCTCCAGGTCGACTGAGTCTCTGCTTGAAACCAAGCTCAAGAAAGGAACCAGCATGTGTAAAGCTGGTATGGGATGAAACCTACTAGAAACTTCTCAGGAGCAATATATGCTTCCTTCAAGGACATTTTTGTTATCTACATCCTTCTGTCATCTATATTTCCTTTCATACTGTTTCTGTCAGTTTTGCGGGTTTCTTCGCACTACTTCCCACAGCTGTTAAAAACCAGTTTGAATGCCTGTTTAAAAGAAAAAAAAAAAGAACAACTTGAGTCTTTGAGGGAAACAAAATAATGGGCAATTGTCTTAGTTGCTTTTCTCATGACTGAGACAAAATATCTGTTGCCCAAAGTTAAAGGGAGGGAAAGTTTATTTAGCTCACAGTTTGTAGAGATTTCAGTTCATAATTAACTGGCTCCAAGGGTGGTACATGGAAGAGGGGCAACCATTCATGGCAGGGGAAGACAGCAAAAGCAACAAAAGGGGGAGAGAGAAAGAGAGAGAGAGAGAGAGAGAGAGAGAGAGAGAGAGAGAGAGAGAGAGAGAGAGAGAAGAGAGAGAAGGCACCTTTCTCTCCCTTACATTATATCCAGTCTATGGGATTAGGGTGGTGCCAGTCCAATTTTTGGACTGATCCAGAATCACCCACCCTTAATCTCAGCACACTTAATCCCAGAAATGCACTGTGAATCAATCACACTCTCTATTCAGCCTCAGAAAGTCCTCTGAAAAAGACCTATGTCCACATGAGGCTTTGGGAGGGACATCCAGACACAAACCATAACATCAATTGAACTGGAAATTGAAACTGTCACTTGACCAATTTTATTACTTATACCACTAGTGAATAATCCAAGAAAGGAAGTGCATTAGTCTGCTTTTTGTTACTGTTAAGAAATAATACAAGTTTGGGTACTTATGAAGACTCATGGTTTTAGAGCTGAATCAGGTGAGGACCCTGTGGCATATAACAGAGTGTGTGCAGACGAAAAGATCACAAATTGAAACCAGAAGCCCAAGAGTTGGGTGGCAGCAAGCTTGCTCTTTCTGCAACTACTCTCTGGAGAGCTTGGAAATCCAGAGGATTGCCCTAAGTGCCTCCCGCTGTGCCCCACTTATTAAAATTTCCAGATCATCTCCCACAACCACTCACTTGAACATTTGGGTGACACATAAACCAAAGCAGAGAGGTTATGGTATTGATTATTCTGGTGGTTTTAAAACATACTCTAAATATCTTTGATGCTTTCTTCTTTCAAAAACAAATCTAAATTTCTTCTTGGCTGTGGATCAAACTTAGTAACTAGCCTGTAAAAAAGCAAATTTTCCTTTAAGTCTTGCTTTTGCTACATCCTACCAATTTTGATGAGCTGCATTTTATTTAGTTCAAAATACTTGTAAACTTCTCTTGAAATTTCTCCTTTGACCCATGCCTCATATCAAAATATATTATTTAATCTACATATATTTGGGGATTTCCAGCTGATTTTCTGCTATCAATTTCTAATTTAATTCCATTGTGATCTGAGAACATGTTTTGTAGAATTTATATTCTTTTACATTTCTTTTTTTTTTTTTATTTAAAAGAGAATAAAACTAAAGGGGGCAGTACAGAGCAGATCAGAACAGGACAACATAGGCAACACAGTACTTTACATTAAGTCAACTGGACATCAACAGTAGCTAACACCATATCTCTTACTCTGCTATAGTTGAGCATAGTTTCAATTACAATAATATCAAACATAACACAATAGTATAAAGCCATTCATATAGTGAAAGAATTACAGGGCTTTCTGAACCAAATAACAGAAAATGATCAATGGGTACTATAATACCTCATTTTGATAAAAAAGAAAAAATTTGAACTGTCACACATATTCAAATTCCAATAAGACACAATGTGGCAGACAGAACCAACGGTAATAGAACAAAAAAAGCATGGTAGGACTTCTAAGAAGGATAATATTAAATCAGCAATAGCTGTCATAATGTTTTCTTCCAAACAGCTGTTCATATCATCACGTATGATATAGTCAAACAAAACAGGATAACACCATTCCAACTGATGATTTAAAACTTTGAAAGACTTCAAAGCTATGAGATGGGGCCTCATGCTTACCATAAAGTCTTATATACTCTTATCAAATCTCATATTAGGGAGACTATATGGTATTTACCCTTGTGAGTTTGGTTTATTTC
>PVJX010031987.1:0-20777 GCA_004027295.1 Dolichotis patagonum | reverse complement strand
TCTCTCTCCCCCCACTTTGTTTCCCTCTCTCCTTTTCTTTCTTTTCTAAGTATGGTTTTACTATGCTGTTCAGACTGGCCTTGATTTCACTTTGTATCCCAGGCTGGCCTCAAATTACCTCAGACTCCTGAGTATTGGGATTGCAGGCATGCACCACTATGCCCAGCCTTTGTTTCTCATTTTTTAAATCATTATTTTGAATCCTTTTTTCTAGCAGTTCTCTTCTCTGTGGTGTGTTGCTACAGTGTTTTCATTTTCCTTTCATGTTACCTTGCTTTTTTATATAACTTGCTAACCTATTCAATGTTTTCAGTATTAGTGCATATGGCACATTAGTTGCTTTGGTATGTCTTCTGGGATGATTGGCTTGGAAACCAAGTAGTGATGTAAACCAGGTCCACATAACTTGTTGTGGCTCACTGACTATGTCTCCGGGTGTTTTAGTGGTTTGGCTGTGGGGTTATAGGGATACAACATTTGAGGTCCACCTGGTTGTGGATGAGGAGTCCATCTCACTTTGTCTAGGTCGTGTGTGATTGGGGCTTTTCAGAGGGCTCATGTGGGTGTCATATATCAGTCTCAGCCATGGTAAAAGGGGCTGTCTGCATCTGAAGGCACATGGGTGTTGAATGGTACCCATGGGCCTAGACAGGGCACCTCTCAGTGTCTGACAGATCTTACCTAACAGCACAGGGCTTCTGGAGGCCAATAGCTCAGGATAGTCTTATTAGGGTGAGTGTGGATGAATGAAAATTCCTATATGCTTCTCTGTTCCTCAGGGAGGTGACTGTTAGTCAACAGGCCACTCAACTGCTCATGCCACCCATGAGAAATGAGAGGGTGGGTAGAGCAGTAGAGCTGCTTCATGGTGCCGGAGGAAAGAAATTTGGTTGTATTTTCTCCAGTGCAGTGTACCAGTAAGGTACTCCAGTACCTCCCCAAACTGAGCTCAGCGCCTGTGAGTGTCACAAAATTCTCAAATAGTAAATGTCAGGTGTCTGTGGTGTGAGGCGGTTTTGCCTGGGCTTTTTCCTCATTGTGTTGCAACTTGCATGCTTAATTTTCTTCTTTATAAGGCCTTTGTGTATTAAGTGCCTTGACATATCTATGCAACATTCCCACTATATTCTCATGCTTTGCCTTAAACACAGAAGTGATAGGGCTATTGTTTGTTTTGTTTTTCTTTGTTTTGAAACTTTCTGATGGTGGTACTTGTATCAGGCACATCTAGTCCATGGTCTTGGTGAGATCAATCTTTTGAACTCTCCAGTTGCAATAGTCTTAATTCAATAATTAAGACCTAAATTCTTGCAAGATTTTTGTGTACATTTTATTTAAGTCATAATCTATTTTTTCCTCTAAATAGCTCGAGTCAATTTCAGTGCAACAGTGATACATGATACTTAAGGTTTTCTCAGTGCATTTCCTTATGAAGACATTTTAGATTAATCTGTGTGTCTTGTATTTTAAGAAAGAATCGTTTACTTTTTTCTCTATATTTATATCAAACCTGTTTCCTCAGTTTTGGATAAAAACTTGGATATTAGAGAGTAACTAGTTTGAATTAGTCCATATCAAAACCTTCAACAAAAGACATGCAGAAAACAATTACATAATGATGGATATTATGCCTAAATATTTGTGCTCTCATATCTATAGCTATATGATCTTCATAATCATCTAAGTGTGTGTGTGTATGTATATATATATAACTTTTATCTATATGGGGTTTTGTTATGTAGTTCAGGCTGACTTTGATCTCTATGTAATCCAGCCTGTTCTTGAAATCGCAGCAACTCTCTTGCCTCAGCCTTCTGACTGCTGGATTACAACTGTGTACCACCATACTTGGCTATCTATATTTGTTTTAAATGTAACATAGCTTAGAGCAATTATGAGCCAAAGTGAAATATATTAAATATAACCATAATAAGGTTTCATTAAATTTTATTTAAGAAACATCACATTTTGTCAGATTCACCTTACAGAAATATTTGCATGCTAAAATGTTCTAATTAGTAGAATGTAATAGATATTAATAAAGAGAATAAATTCAGAAGCAGAATAATTAATTCATATCTTACTCACTCCAAATGACTGTAACTCATAAACCTAATAGATTTATCACTTGATATTGGAGACTGAACTCAGTATCTCATAAAAAATAGGCAAATCCTCTACCCCTGAGGTACATCCTCAGCCTTTTTTGTTTTGAGGTAAATTTTAATTAAATTTCACAGTTTGTACACGGACTTGCAGTTCTTCTTCCTCTGTCTTTTGTATTGCTGGAATTATAGACATGTAGCACTGTTCTGCTCTTTTTATTCAATTTTTGGTTTACTTCACTATACCAAATATTTAGCACTTAAAACCTGTTACATTTCTGAGAAGAAATTATTTCATTTTATTGTTAATATTATAGATTCTATTTTATTTTTTGGTTTATTTTATTTTGTATTTTATTTAAGATTAAAAAGAAACAGCAAAGAAAATTTAAAAAGCAATACAGACAAACAAACAGGAATCCAAATACAAAACAAGATGATAGGAATCTGAAAATGTTTGTAATATTGTACATTGTACAAATTGTACAACAATATTGTACAACTTCAAAAGGGTTGCTTAAATTAACAGTATAGATGTGTAAAATTGAGCTGAACATATTAACTGATCTTTTCCAATAACTAATACAATTAGTAGTATAGTCAGTTTAGCTATCACATATATATACATATATACATATATACATATTTATACATATATATACATATATACATATATACATATATACATATATATGTATATATATTATGATAGCCGTTTTTCTTTGCTCTTCTTTCTTTCCTCCTTGTCCTTATTCTAATTACTTTTCTTCTTTAAACAGTTTCTTATCCTAGCATAGTATTCATTGTAGGTTTTGGAATATACATAATTTTTCTTACACTAGGAAGACAATACAGTATTTACATGTGTGAATTTGATTTATTTCACTTATGAGTATGGTCTCAAGTTGCATCCATTTACTTATAAAAGTCTCTATGCAATCTTTCTATATAACTGTGTAGTACTCCATTGTAAAAAAATGCCACATCATTTTTATCCATTCCTCAATTGATGGACACTTTGGCTGTTTCCAAGATTTGGATATTACAAATTGTGCTGCTATAAACATGGGTGCATATATATCGCTGTGGTATGATGTTTTCAGTTCTTCTGGGAAAATGCCCAGAAACAGAATAGTTGGGTCAAATAGAATCTCTAATCTTAGATTTCGAGGAATCACTGCATTGATTTTCACAGTGGTTTCACCAGTCTACACTCCCATCAACAGTGGAGAAGCATTCCTTTTTCCCCACATCCCTTCCAGCATTTGTTGGTTGATTTCTTGATCTTGGCCATTCGGTGAGATGGAATCTCAGTGTTGTTTTAATTTGCATTTCCTGAATGACAATTGATGTTGAATATTTTTTCATATATTTATTTGCCATTTGTATTTCTTCATCTGAGAAGTATGTATTCATCTCAGATGCCCATTTTTGGAATGGGTCCTTGAATTTTGGAGACCTGTTTTTTTAAAAAATTATTCATAGGTTCTAGATAGAAGTTCTTTTTCTGAGGTACAGTTGGCTAAGATATTTTCTCAATTCATGGGTTTTCCTTTCACTCTGTTGGGGATTTCTTTTGACATAGTTTTAATTTTGACATATGGAGAGCCAATTTTTTTCAGCATCACTTATTAAAGAGGCTATCTTTTTTCCAGTGTATATCTTTGGCCCCTTTGTCAAAGATGAAGTGGCCAAGTGCGTTTGTAGTTGAGGCTATATTTTCTAACCTACTCCACTAATCTTCAGGTCTGTTTTTATTCCAGTTCCATCCTGATTTTTATCACAGTAGCTTTGTATTATAATTTCAAGTTAAGGATTGTGATGCCTCCTGCCTTAGCTTTGTTGCCCAGAAATTCCTTTGCTATTCCAGGTCTCTTCTGGTTCTAGATGAATTTTAGAGATGATTTCTCTAGATCTGTGAGGTATGCAAATGATATTTTGATTGGAATTGCATTCAAACTGTATAACAGTTTAGGGAGAATGGCTATTTTCACAATGTTTGTTCTTCCTGTCTATGAACAGGGAATATATTTGCATTTTTCTAAATCCGCTTCAATTTCCTTTTTCAGTGTAATGTGTTTTCACTATACTTTTACTTCCTTTCTTAGATGGATTCTTAAGTATTTCATTTTTTTGAATGCTATACTGAAGGATGTTGTTTCTTTTATTTTTCTCTCAGTGAGTTTGTTGTTGTGTACAGGGATGCTATTGAATTTTGGGTGTTAACCTTGTATCCAGCTACATTACTTAACTTAGTTATTATGTCTAAAAGACTTTACATAGAGTTTTGGGAGTCTTCTATTTAGAGTATCATGCCATCTGTAAATAATGATAATTTAACTTCTTCCTTTACTATCCTTTTTGCCTTTTATTTCTATTTGTTGTCTAATTGCTCTGGCTAATGTTTCCAGAACTACATTGAATAGGAGTATAATAATGAACATTCTTGTCTTGCTCCTGATTTTAGATTGAAAGTTTTGAGTTTTTCTCCACTTAGTAAGATATTGGCTATTGTTTTATCATATATGGCTTTTGTCTGATTGAGATAGAGACCATCTATTCTGATTTTCTGTAGGATTTTTATCATGAATGAGTGTCAGATTTTGTTGAAAGCTTTCATCTATTGAGATGATCATGTGGTTCTTATTCTTGTTTCTGTTCATATGGTGATTTGCACATGTTAAACCATCCCTGCATTCCTGCGATGAATCCCACTTGACCATAGTGTGTAATCTTCCTGCTGCTGCTGACTTGTTGCATTCCATTTGCCAGTATTTTATTGAGGAATTTTTCATAAATGTTCATTAGGGAGATTGCCCTATAGTTCTCTTTTTCAGTTGGCTCTTTCTCTAGTTTTGGTATTAGGGTAATACTTGCTTCCAGGAATGAGTTAAGGAGACTCACTTCCCTTTCAGTTTCATTGGAGAATTTGAGGATTGTTGGCACGAAGTCTTCCCTGAATTTCTTGTAGAATTCTTCAGTGAATCTATCAGGACCTGAGCTTTTCTTTGTTGGTAGGGTTCTAATCACCTTTTCAATTTCATTAACTGAAATTGGATTATTCAGTAGTTTTATAGCTTCTTGATTCAGAAATGATAATTCATGTTTCTTCTGCATTATTGAACCTATAAGAGTAAAGCTTTTCAAAATGGGTATTAATCATCATCTATATTTCTGCAGAGTCTGTAGTGATTTCATCCTTTTCACTCCTTATTGCATGGATGTGAGCTTATTTTTCCTATTTTGTATAAGATTGGCTAGCGGCTTATCAATTTTATTTATTCTTTCAAAGAACCAACTCTTCAGTTCATTAATTCTTTGTATTATTTTCTTAGGTTCAATTGCATTAATTTTATAATTTCCTACCTTCTTTTGGCTTTGGGCTTGACTTGATCTTCTTTTTCTAGAATTTTAAGGTGCAGCATTAAGTTGTTTAGGTGCGTTCTTCCCATTTACTTGATGTGGGAGTTTAGTCCTATAAGTTTCTTTCTGAAGACTGCTTTCATTGTGTTCCATAGGTCCTAGTAATTTGTATTTGCATTTTTGTTCAATTTTAGATATTAAATTTTTCCTTAATTTCTTCTGTGACCCAATGTTTGTTTAGGAAAGTGTTATTTAGTTTACATGTGTTTATGGGGTTCTTGTGTTTTTTTGTCATTAAGTTCCAATTTTATTATGCTACAATCAGATAATATGCATGGAATTATTTCAGTTCCTTTGCATTTACTTAAGCATGTTCTGATAGCCAGTATAGGGTCTATTTTAAAGAATGACCCAAGTACAGCTGAGAAGAATGTGTATTCTGATGTTGTTGGGTAGAATACTCTGTATATATCTACTAGGTCCATTTTTCACAAGTTTGATTTAGTTCAGTTATTTCTTTACTGATTTTTTGCTTGGTTGACCTGTTTCTTTGTGACAATGTGGTGTTAAGCTCCCCTGTTATAATTGTTTTATTGTTCATTTTGTTTTTCATGTCTATTAAAATTTGTCTTACATAGTTTAGTGCTTCCATATTTGATTCATATATATTTATGATTGTAATCTCTTCCTATTAAATTTTTCCCCTAAGACATATGTAATGACTCCTTTGTCTCTTTTGATCATTCTTGATTTGAAGTTCACATTGTCTGCAAACTGAATAGCTACCTTGATTTTTTTCTGGGTTCCTGTTTCATGGAGTATTATTTTCTATCCTTTTAGTCTATGAATTTCCTTTTGAGTTAAATGTGTTTCTTGTACACAACACATTGTTAAATTTTGTTTTTTAGTGCACTCTGCCTATCTGTTTCTTTTTATTGGTGATTTGAGACCATTTACATTGATGGATATGACTGATAAGTACTGATTTCATCACTGTCATTTTATCTTCTGTTGCTGGTTTTCTACTTTTTCTGTTTAATTGTTTGTCCTACTTAGTGGTTTCCTTTTGTTGTTCTTTGGATTGTAGTTATGTTTTCTCTTTTAAAGTGTCTTTTAGTATTCTTTGTAGTGTAGGCTTGGTGCCCATGAATTTCTGCAGTTGTGCTTTGTCATGGAAGTATCTTATTTCTCCATCTATTTTCAACAATAGTTTTGCAGGATACATCAATCTAGGTTGAAAGCTTTTTTTCTTTCAGGACCTGAAACACTTCACTCCAAGCTCTCCTTGATTTGAAGGTTTATGTTGATAAGTCTGTTGTGATACTGATAGGCTTTCCTTTGTGGATGATCTATTTCTTTTCTCTGACAGCTTTTAGTGTTCTGTTCTTGTGCTGAATTTCTGATATCCTAATTGTTATATGTCTGGGTGAAGATTTATTTTGGTTATGGGTAATTTTGGTTATGGGTAACTTAATTTGGTTATGATAATCTATGCCTAACTTATCTGCATATCAGATTCACTTCCCATGTTTGGAAAATTTTCTGTTATTCTTTCTGCTTATAGTCTTCACAGGTCATTTGTGTTGACCTCTGCTTTTTCACTGACACCTATCAATCTTAAATTATTTCTTTGCACCATCTTGCAGCTATTGAATTGTTGTTTCCTGGTCCCTTTTTTATTTTTAAGAGATCTTTTCTTTCTCTCATAATCTTCTATCCTGCCTTCAAGGTCTAAGAGCCTGTCTTTAAGGTCTGAGAGTTTATCTTCAGCTTCACTGAAGCAGCTTGGCAGCTTTCTATGGAAATTTTAGTTTCTTGAATATCCTTTGAATCTGCTTCATGCCTTCTAATTCTGTCTTATATTGTTCATTCAAAGTTTCAGTCATTTTCTTATGTTCTTCTATTTTTACGTAGATCTTCTTTAGATACAACATCATTTCTTTCATAATGCTTATCATTTCATTTTTTACCTGAGATTATTTCTGACCTGATTTCTTCTATAACTTCATGGTATTGTTTCTTTACTGCATTTGTTTTCATTTCAGAAAGTTCAGTTATGCAATTTCCAGTGTCTTCCATTTCATGGTCTCTTCTTTTTGTCTGCAGTGGGCTGAAGGACTGAGACTGCTTCTAGCTCTTTTGATGTGTCATTTTCCTCTGAGACCCTTGTGGCTGGTCAGGCACCCTCCTGATGGACTGCACTGGAATGCTGCACTGGGCAGAGTATCAGTCTTCTGATATATCTGTGGCTAGCTGAGGTGCACCCCCAATCTATGGCGCCAGGTCCTTGTTTTCTGTGAGGCTGGCCTGGTGTTTCCCTGATATGCTATGCTGGATTGCTCTGGGATTCTAGGCTGGGAAGAGGTTGGATCCTCTTGATGCTAGCAGAGAAACACTCCCGGAGTGTTTTTCTGGGGTCTAGAACCTATCTGAGTGGAGTTGGGAATCTCTGGCACACAGGTGGCTAGTAGGGACCACACCCCCAGTGTGACACCAGGGCCTAGCATCTGAATGAGTATAGTTCAAAACCTCCAAGCAGCTAGGTGGAACATGACCCCGAGTGTGGCACTGTCTGGACCTTGCCTCTTGTTGGGAGGATTTCAGTGCCTCTGGTGCATGCAACTAGCCAGAGCATGACCCCAACATACGGCGCCTAGGCCTTGCTCCTGTTGTGTGGAGTTTGGGATCTCTGGGACCCACAGTGTTATTAGATGGGCTGCACCACTGCACTGTGGTGCTGAGGCCTTGTGCTCTGATGGGTAGAGCTCAATTTCTCCAAGACCCATTCACTCCTTGATGGGAAACTCTGGGGCTCTGGGCTGGGCTGGGCTTGGTACCTCTGTGATTAGTGTGGCTGGCTGTGCATTTCCCTGATGGATTTCACTGGGTCCCTGGACTGGGCAGAGTTCAGAAGCTGAAGCTAGCAGGGAGGTACCCCTGGAGTGCGGTGCCAGGACATTAAGCCTGGTTGTGAGGGATTCAGAACCGTGGGACCCAAGTGGGTAGGCTGAGCATGACCCCGAAAGTGGCAATACCTGGACCTAGCCTGTGGCTGGGACGAGTTTAGAGCCTCTCTGCACAGTTAGTCGGAGCATGTCACCATCATATGGTGCTGGGGCCATGCTCCTGGCTGGGTGGAGTTTGCAACCTCCGGGACCACTGTGTGACTTTTTATTTTGCTGTGTGAGATTTTATTTTGCTTGTACTTTATTGACACAGCAGATAAAGGTAATGTTATTTTTAAAAACGGTACCAGTTTTATAAACAAAAGAATAGCTTTGTTTATTAATAATTTTATTTCAAAAGTTGTCTCCTTTATTTGTTTTGTCTTTCCATTTTGAGCAAAAGATAAGCTTATGTTTGTCTGCATTGAAGTTGTATAATGGAGTAAACAAAGGCAAAGCCCATGTTTTTAAACTGACATGCTGTTTTTACCTTTTTTGTATCCACCATTTTTTAATGTTTAGAATTTGATATCTGTGGGAATACTATAAACATGGTATATTCTGTTTACAGTTGTCTTCATTTCTGAGCAGAGTACATTTAATAATTTTGAACTGAAGTAACTTGCTCCTAAATTGTTGGAATTTTAAGCTTTAAATGTTCATTACCATTCCATTATACTTATGACACAAACTGTTTTCTTGAGTTTAACTTCTCTATGCTTTTTTTATACTGAATGAATAATTTTCATAATAATGCAGATTAGTGCTAATTGGACTTTGGATAGTTTGTTTCTTTGCAGATAGTTTGCAATTCTGTCAAGTGTCTTCTTGCCAATGTAATGTTAAATGCATGAAAAATTAATGCCTTTATAAGGTTGGGAAATATTCTCTGCCACACTTATAGTATTTTTCAATTTACAAGAATAGTCACAAAGATTATTAATATTCCCCAACAGTAATGCTTTGGAGGTCAGTGATACTCTTTCCAAATATTCCCTAAAGAAAGAGATGCTGATAAACTAAACATCTTCCCCAGAAATCAAAGAGAGCACAGAATAAAAGCTTAAATTTAGTAAATAATTTCAAATTCTAATATTAACACTTTCATTCTCATGATTATTTTTCTTCTATGGTCTTATTTAAATAGATTATTAATTCTAATTTTAAAAACTCTCAGAATGATTATAATTGGACTGTCCACTTATACCTCATTCATGGAAATATATAATTGTAGAAATAAGTACCTTGAAGTATTTGCATATTCTTTGCAGTTATCCCATGATAGAAGTATAAGTGAAAAATTCAAAATCTTAACATATGTAGATAATAAACTACAAACTTCTTTCTGATCCTAAATTGATGAGTAGGTACTTGGGTAATGCATCATTTGTGTTGAAGAAATGATGGCTATGACAATTGATCTTTCAATAAGTCAGACAGAAATAAGACATAAAGAATATTAAAATATTTCACAGACATTGATACTATGTGTTCTTAAATAACATAGGTTAATGATAAAGTGTAGTTCTTCCTATTAAACTGTTCACAAGGATCAGTTTCCTTGAACTAGCTGAACTTTGATTAGTGGAAATAATTAGAAATTGCTCACTGTAATAACTTACTTTTAGCATTTTGGAATGTGTCATATATCAACAAAGACAGACCAAGAGAATGGCAATGGAGATAAATTATGTTCATGAAATGTTCATAATATTAGTAAAAGTGTAATGATTCTTTTAAATACAGGTATAAAAGTAGGAACTCTAAGCATACCTTTACTTTTTAACATATTGCAAGGCACTTCAATGCATTAATTGTATTGTTAAGGGTTATTAAGGTGTAAGGTTATGACAACTTTACATTTGTGCTCTTTAAGGTCAAAAGCAACGTCTTCTTTAATGAATACTCTATTTTTTCAATGTTTTTCTTGAGTAGCTCAATGACTGAAAATATTATCTGGCATTTATAATTCCAGTGCATTTCTTATGATGATACACTTCAATAGGCTCTTCTATTAGCTGTGTGACGAATGTGGGGCATAACTTAAACCACTCTGCATAACAAACAAAATTTACTAATGGGTTGGTTGGGGGATTATGAGAAATGAGTATTCATCAGTTTAAGAAATGAGACATCTTGTGAGATAATATTTCTTACAAGCCAACACTTTGGTATCTCCCATAGAAAGCTTCAGAAAAATGTAAATCACACTGTACCATGCAGAAGGCCTCATGAAGCTTGTTGTAAAGCCATTTGCCCTTCCTGTGAGCCTATGGCAACCATGAGGAGCCAGAGAGGAGAAACAGGATGTCAATTCACCCTTTCCATGAGCCAGCCAGTGCATGCACTGGGAGACAAAACTCTACCCCCACCCCATAAGCAACTAGCTGATTTGGTGTAACACAGGCTGAGTTGTTAGCAACTGAGGCACAAAAACAACTTAATGCTTGTATTGTTTGATTGACTTTGCAGGTCTAAAGTTACTAGTCCAAGCATCTATGTAGAGGATAACTATAGGCAATATAGAAACTATAGGGACAGAAATCACTATCACTGCTTTGTTGAATTGCATGGGCCATCTGGGGTCTTTCTAATTCTCCCATATGTTTTTTTCTTGTCTTGTTTTGGTGTCTGATGCACATGATTTTCACAATTTTAAAACAGTTGTCAATTTATAGAGCCTAAAGGTTCCAGAAGTACTTGTCTACTATAATCCTAAATTTTTGGTATTCGTAGTTGTAAGTAAAGTTTCTTGTGTTGCATCATTTCATTCAAACTAGTTTAAGATTTGGCTTTCTGAATTATATCAGTCAGTTGAATTTGTTTCTAGATTTGAAAATGTTTTATATGCTCTTGCTCTATTTATTTCAGGGATTTATAACTATAAAAATTCATTTATTTTTATTTCCATGAATCTTTGGGAACAGTTATAGAAATGCACATATGGAAAACCTCCAAAGCTAGGTAGCTTTTATCTTCACTGATACTATGAAATTGAAAATTTTGTTTTCCATTAATGTTTTATGTACTATTTTTATGCAGTCAAGAAGAAAGGAGGAGAGTAAGAAAGGTGCTAATTGACCTTGCAACAACCCTTGATTGAGGTAGTGTTACTGCCAACTGGGGGACTGAGTTCTGGGGGGGCTCTCTTCAGTGTGGGGACAATGAAGTTCCAATGATTGGGATAGGTAGAACTGTGCTAAGAAGGGAAAGCAGCAGGGTGAAAGAAAACAATAATAAGTGAGGAAAGTTACTTAGAAAAAGTTGAGTAAACTTTTAGCAGCTGTCATGAATGAAGCTATGGTGAGAGAGTGTTGATGAGGAAAATATCTGTGACTTTTCGATATCGGTAGGAGTGCCATTTTAAATTAATCAACAATAATGATTTTCTTTGTCCTTGATACTAGGTGTCACTTTGATACTTCTTTTTATATGACTTTGTTGGTTTTGGACCATGTTTTTTCTATGTTCTAGTCAAGAAATGCATATGTTGAGTTTTTAATAAGCTTGCTTCTACAAAAATTATCCTAAAAAACTTATTAAGAATATATAGCTCACTGGCTCAATGACTGCATGGCAAGCATGAGGTCCTGAGTTTGATTTCCAGTACCAAAAAACAAAAAAGAGACAAAGAGATATTAAAAAGATGCATACTATATCTGAAAATACAGAATAAAATTATAAAAGATAATAATTTGAGAAAATTACTTCAACTTTGAGGAAAATGTGAAATATAACAAAGCTCTCATTTCCATATTAAGGAACTCTTGTGCTCTTGAAGGTTTTTAGTGAAACAGGAGAAACAATGTTTCTGAAGAATGTCCAGAACTCCTGCCACTGTGGTAATTTCTTATTGCAGTTGAAAGAAATCACCACAAATGTGATGACCAACAACCACACAAATTCGTTATCTCACAGTTCTGGGGGTCAGAGATCCTAAAATCAAAGTGGAGGTTGGATATATTCTTTTTGGTGGTCTCTGGACAAATGTATTTCATTTTCTGTCTCAGATTCTAGAGGTCACTTACGTTTCTTAGTTTATGGCCACCTCACTCTCAGAAGAGTAAGCTCTTCATGTCTGTCTTCCTGAATTGGATCTAGTTGTTCACTTACAAGTACCCTATTGATGACGTTGGGCCTACTTGATAATCAAGAATAATCTTCCTACTTTGTGATTTTTAGTTTAATAATTTCCAAACTTCTTTTTCCTCAATATATGTTCACAGATTTTCAGTTGTAGAACATCTTTAGGGCCATTATTCTACTCTGTCATAGACATATGCAGCTAAAATCTAAGTCTTAGGAGTAAAAGGATACATTTATGAGTCCAGGTTAGTTATTTAGAACATAATGTTCCATATCATCCATTCAGTCATTTTCTTTTTCATTTCTTTGCTCATTTGTAAAATCATTAAAACAAAACAAAGAGGGGGAAATGTTTTAGGAAAAGTCAATGGCCTGAAACAAAGATGATCCTGTGGCAGAAATGGACTGCGTTTTGGTTTGTTTGAACGTCTATAACCTAACACCACTGACTGGGTGACCTATAAAGAACATATATTTATTTCTTACAGCTCTGGAGAGCAAGAGGTACAAAACTAAGGCACTTACAATTCAGTGTCTGGTGAGGGATATACCTCTGTTTCTAAGATGACTCCTTGTTTCTGCCCATCCTTCAACATGGACCACAAAGGGACAGAAAACCATAGTACAAGAAGAGCTTAGTGAGCTCTCTCATCCCTTTTATAAAGCACCAATAGCATCTAGGAGGGCAGAACCATTAAAGTTTAATCACCTTCTATCACCTACACCTCTTAGTCCTGTGATCTTAAAGATGGAATTGTAATATAAATTTTATAATTCATGGTTTAAAGCTTTGGGTCACAAAGATTCAAAATATCCTGAGTTGAATAGTACATGGTTGTCTCTATTTATGCATATGTATGATGTTTGTGTGTGTTGTATGCATCTGTTGCTTTTAAGAATGTAATAGTAAGAAATTTACAGAAGGTTAAGATCTAGCAATATAACATTCTGACTGAATCTGGTTTTATTGGAAGATAAAATTCTTCCAATTTTGTGTCAGGATTATTTCTAGAATTATTTTTTTGATTTATGTATGAAGTTACATAAATATTCGAAATATGCCATGATAAATCTCCCTCCTAATGTGAATGATAAAAAGTAAGCAAATGAGAATGCTTCAAGTGTAATTCCTAGTGAAAGCATTAAATAAGACATTACTGAAAAAGTTTGTGCAGGGTTTGATTCAATTTGATACAAATATGATTTGTAGTTTTATCTATACTTTGGCATGATGCATGAGACATTTATAAGTGTACATATATTACTGAGCAGTAATAATGAATCATAATGACCAATCACAAGCTATTTATTGACTAGATAACATTTATTTTCAAACACACTCCAATACTTCATTTATCTTGTAGGATGGGCAAAGAGTTACATTGTGCTATGGGTCTGTACATGTGAGTACAGATTCCTAAGGTGAAAACAATTTCAACAGTAGTTTTTAAAGGTCTGAAGTTTTGTTCTCAAAATCGGTATAGAATATGCTTAACCACATTAAGTGGAAACACAATTATTGAACTGGTTTTAGCAGGCTGGTTCCAATATTTATACAGAAATAGAAAATAATAGACTATTTGCATTTCTTCACTAAAGTAGCCATAATATTGAAATGGTGTCCCTCATGTTCAGAGGAAAACATGCAAAAATACAGAGCTTATATATAAGTTGAGGAGGCCTGACTGTTGGCCAGATGTATTTATAACAAGAGTAGAAAAGGAAGTCAGAGATCACAATTGACTTAACCACAGAAATCTACAAGCAAGAAACTTAGAGCATCTCATTTCTTTTTACTCAGTTGCAGCATATTTTATATTGTAGGAACTGAAGAAATGCAGCCACTTTGCTTCAGAGTATCTCCTCAAAATAGAGATGACATATAAATTATTTATGAACTGTTATATAATGACTTCACAACTGAAACTGATCAAACTAAAAAGTTTTTTGAGTGAGACAAATTCACTCTGTCACACTAACTGATAATGTTGTACTTCTGGCATTTGTTTAGTCATTCAGATATGATACATGATATTTCACCCAAAATTACTGTCAGTTTTCAAAGTTAATGAATCTATTTTGCCATTCCTGGAATATTTTTCATAGGGTTAGTAAATAGTTGTAGGCATTATTTCCTCCCTTTGTTACATAAAGATACATTAAGTATTCTCTCATTTATATCATATTCTTTTATCATTTTTTTAAGAGTAGGAAAATTTATTAGCAAAAAAGAATGGGAAATAGGAAAAGGGGAGTGGGGAATAGGAATAGTTCCTGAGAGGCAAGAAGGGACCCGAATGGGTTGCCAATCAGCCCACCTTTCAGAGAAAGGTTTATAGGGAAAAATCATGAGGCAGGTACAATGTAGGTCAAAATTATGATCAACTAATAAGATTCTAAATATAGTATCTTAGGTAATATTGATCTTATATGGTATCAAGAGTATATGAGTAACCTCATTAACCTTGGTCAATAATCTATAATCCCAGCCTTAACAATCTTAGTCTTAGTCTTATCTCAGTAGTAAGTTTGGCAACTAAGTCCATAGTATAACATATACAGAATAAGAATAAAATGCCCTATCAAGGACACGTCATGATCTTCCCATGTTATTAATTTAAATTTATCATAATTTTAACAAAAATAATGCATAAAGAGACAAAGTCTAAGCAATTGACAAAAACAAGGCATAAAATTCAAGCAAGACAATTCAATTGCCTAATTGGGTTGCAATCCAGGATTCAGTGAAATATCTTAAGGGCGCCATGAAACAAAAGCACACTCTCACTTCCTTCCATGTATCTCAGTGGAATCTCCAAGATGATATGGAGGAAATGCTAGATACCAAGTACAATGAGTTCATGTTCCCTGAAGTCAAGAATGAATTCTAAGGGGCAAGGTAAGAGTAGGAATATTTATTGGCCAATAGGAATGGGGACAATGGGGAGTAGTAATAGATCTTGAGAGATGGGGTGGGTCCTGAATGGGTTGGCCCATTTCTCATTTTATTTTGTCCCTCTGCTTAAGATGTTTTTATCTTAAATTTATATTAAGGGTCACTATCATTCTGTATTTGTCTTTGTACTATATTGTCCTATATTACTTTCCTTTTTCCTTTTTCTTCTTGATGTATACTTCTGTATTCTCTCCCCAATAGCACCAATTTAACATTATATGTATATATATATATGCATATTTGTATGTGTATACGTAAAGTATACCTTGCCATATGTGTATCATTATAAAATAGTTATCTTCATACCATTTTTTGTTTTTATATCACTTTGACTTATTCAACATTTCTCTACTCAAGATTGTGTTTTCTTCAAATTTGATATTATATAATAGTTGTAGTAATTTATCTCTTTCATCTACATTGTACAATTAATTAATATGTAATATCAATATAGTATTTCATAATTTGCTTTATGTAATGACCTATATTATTTCCATTTTTCATTTTGTTTTATTTATATCTTGTATCTTTTTATACTTTATTCTTTCCCAAAAAATTTTCTGTATTATTGGTATTTCCAAGGATTTTCTTTTTGTTCTCATTTCAGATATACATTCAATTAATTTATGTTTTTATTGTTAATTCTTAATTTCTTTCCTTGTTTATTTATCTGGCATTGTTTTTGTTCCCTCCTTTTCTTCTAGAGTTAACTTTTCACTTTCTTTCAATTATTTCAATTATTTCAATTTTTCATTTAAAAAGCTAAAAAAATACTTTTAGGCATTATTTCTGATGTATTCCAAATATTTACTATTTGATTAACTTCATTATACTACTTTTATGAGAATTTAAAAACTTTTCTTTCATGTACTCACTCACTCCTTTCTCCTTTCTCCCTCCTTTTAAATTTTTTTTTTAATTTTTTAATCATTTTTTTGTGGAACTAACAATTGAACTCAGGGATAGTGCACAGAGCTATAATTACCTTTTCAAATTTTTTATCTTAGAGGAAGGTTTTACTAAGTTACCAAGGTTGGGCATGAACTTGACATCCTTCTGCCTCAGTTTGCCAGAGTACTGGGATTGTAAGAGTATACCACAAAGTCATACTTGTCTCTGAGTTTTTATTTAATATATTAGTTTATGAAATAGGAAGATAGTAAAATACCTATGTCACTCCTTTGCAGGAGGTGGGAACATACATGGAGCAGAGCTGAAGCAGGGAGATAACAGGAGACTGGAAGGATGAACCAGAAACCCTTTGTGCAGGTGTGGTTTATCTTAAATTTGATTTTCTAAGGTTGGAGTATCATTTTCCTAATGTAACACGAGGCACCTAATAGTAATCTAAGCAATCAGTTTCCATAAAATACGATGTATATTGAAACAAGGGGGCCCTTTGGAAAAGTGAGATTTTTAAGAGTGACCCTGGCCCATGAGGGGAGGGGAATGTAAGGAGTTGCTCTATCAAAGAGTTCAAAGGCAGGACAGCCAGCCAGGTAAAGCCAAGCCAAAGAGGGAGTCAGGTTGACTCGGTGAAAGACATGATGGTCAAGACTAGGGCTCCTGTAGCTCAGCCAACAAGGTTCGCATTACATTGGTGGCATTTCTTACCCAGGAATAAGATATTCATTCCTTTCTGAAGAATGTCCGTGTTTTGTTTGTTCTGATAATTTTTTAAAAGTTACAATTATTGGTGTTTGCAAAAGTGTGGCAGTTACATACCCTGAGTCTCCTTAGGCCCACTTCTGAGTCAAACTTTCCAACTCATTACCCCATTACCATTACTGAGGTTTGATCTGTTTCATGGAGGTACATTAATATTTGTGAGTGAAAACCACTAGTTGAAGACTTCCCTTTGGCAATCCACTTGGGCCTCCTCCTGGTTTTAATGCCTGGGACTTTGCTTTTGCTTCACAAATAAATGCTGCAGACTGCCTTTTCTCTATAATAAATACTTTTGCTCAGCCTTATTTTAATTCTGTCTTATAATTCTTTCTGGGTTTATAGAAAAACCCACCAAGCTGGATGGTAACAGTTTGCAAAGTACTAGTCTGATGAAGGCACATTTCCTGGTCACAGAATGGTGCCTTCTTTATGGTGTCCCCCAGAGTCCTTTAACCCAAAGACAGGGCTTGCTAAACCCTCCAAATTTACTTTGTGGGACACTAATCTAATTCAGAAGGGCTCTACCCTCATAAACTAATCATCTCTTCACCTCCTGATATGACTGCTGTGAAGGCTGGTCTTTAAACGTGAAAATTTTAGGAGACTTAATTGGTGATATCATAAAAAATTCTATGGAGGAACAAAACTAAAATGCTTTAAAGAGAGCAACAGTGACAGAAATAGACATCGAAAGAAGGAGAAATAGAGATACAGGAAGAGGAAAGATAAGGGAGAAAGACTGTCCTACTGACAATCTAGTTTCTGTTTCTATTGCCAAAGCCAAGTGTTTCTCAGCTGGTCTTGGGATTTGTTTACTCTCCTCACACCCCTGGAATGCACACATTTTCCTTATTCTATAAAGTAGATTCGATTCTCTTTTTGTCACTTGCTATCAACAATCACCTAATATGTACTTAATATTTTTTGCAGCAAAATTCTAAATGCTTAATTATGTTGCAGTCCATCAAGGTTAACTAATGGTATAGTGAAAGACAAATCAGAAACAGACTTTTTGTTTCTCCATTTTGAAATATAGGCGAACTGGTCAGCTACTTTAGACAAATGATCATCAATCTAGAATACAAAAAAAATCTCATAGGGCAATAAAAGTATATGTAAAGAAACATACAGTTTCAAATAGATCAACATGAAACAAAGTGAATTGTAAGTGGTTACATCCACACATATGTAAAATTGTTTGAGGTGTCAGTATCTCATAATAATTGTTAGTAATCCAGGTTCTAACCTTGAAAACTAAATTCAATTCAAGATGTCTGTGTACTTCAGAGACTTAAGCATGTTATGTATGTCATCTTTGCCTCATTATCTCGATCATTAAATAACAAGAGTATGCACACCTTTCTAGCTGTTGAGGTTTAAATAACAGATATGCACACAAATAGAATTTGAACACACCAATTTGAATACACCTAACAAAGTGTTACACAATTTGCTTTATTATTATTTTCATTAACTACAAAGTGTTAACTTCTGTATTTTTCTCCTGTGACAATAACTATGTGATTGTAACACAGTTCTTATTTTCATCTAAAAGACATCCAGAAACTTTAATAACTCTTCAACTGAATACGTTGCCACCGTGTATAGTGGATTTCTTTTATAAAACAGATAAATAGCAATAGTTATAGTCCCCAAAATAGCTATTTTCTGAAGGTTATTACAGGCATATTTAACTAATTAATTAATTAATTTATAAACGTATTTTTATCTTTATGTTTCTTTTTCATTTTGGGGAAATAATTACATACATTTATGGGAAAAATGTAATAGTTTGGTATATGTATATATCAATCTTACCAATTAATTTGTCTATCACATAGAATTATTTGTGGTGGGAACATTTGAAAGTTATTCTCTTAGTAATTTTGAAATACTTTGACTAGGATTTTTATTACCTAATTTGATTAGTGACATTGCATAGGATGGAGGTGAATACAAGATTATAATATAGTATAAATATCCAGTAAAAATACAGTGATTGGCGTTTAATAGATGGCACATCAGCATCAAAAGTTGAGTGCTAGTGATTATATTTTCTAACTTCAATTGAAAGTGAATAGCCCCCAAAAGGTCACCTAATATATACTATTCTGAATTCTCTAAATTTAAGTAACACTGTAACCTAGTTTTCAAGGGTCGTTTTAGTTCCTGGACATTCATTCTGAACTAATAAAAACCATTATATATTATTGTCTATGCAATCATTTCTTAGCAGTAGGGAAAGATGTAAGCCTTATCATCATGTGAAATTTCATTACTATTATAGAAGTTGAAATGTATGAATATATATGTGTGTGCATACAAATATGTACATGCCCCAAATATGATTTTATGCTATTCCATATGTGCAGATACATATTACAGATGAGTTTCTGAGCTCATTTTTAAAAATTGGACATAAGTACTGTTAAAATTTTTAAAAATACACAATTTTAAGGGAAAGAAATAAAAAACAAATAACAAAGAGAATATTAGGTTAAAAAAAGACTAAAAATATTTGGAGAAAGAAGAAAGTACAATAAAGAGAAATTCAGCAAATATGTTTCAAAATGTATCAGAATTATTTAAAAATGTTTGAAGAAGAGGCTTATTGAATCAAAAATTTGAATTTCTAGTGATCAGAATGATCTAATTTATGTCAAATTCAATATAAGATTTACAGATAATTTTAAAGATAGAAATACACAACTAGAAGAAATTTCATAAGAGAACTGAGAAGATCAAATCAGTACCCTATGAATTTAAGTATGCAGCCTCATTGGAAAGAAATAATCTATTTTTAGTTGCATGAAATGTGCACCTCTCTTTTCTTCATTTTGTCAGAGGAAGAACTCTTAGATTCCCTCCTTATATATCAGTGTTTTTTGAAGCATCCTTATTCTTTAATCTCCTGTTAGTTTTCTTTAATATTTCACCAACCACTTTTTGCCATAAAGAACTCTGTTATTTCAGTGTAAAGTAATATTAGTATATGAGAGAAGATCTGCAAAACTTCATTTTTCCTGTTAAAATCATACACTTCAGTGAATTTAGAAACATATTTAAGTTAGAAAGTTTTATTCAGTCAGATCTGATTCTTATTTTCCCCATGCACTTGACATATCTGCAACTCTGTACATGAGAAGAAAGTGAAATCTCATCCAAAGACTTAAATTTAAATACTGCCTGTCAACTTGACACATGGACTTCAGGGAAGACAGTTGATGTGCACAGGGCAATACAAATAAGCATAAATACTAAATTATATATTTGGTGCTGCCATGTCATAAAGTCCAACTATCAAGTATGCTTTATAAATTTAAAACTTTCCTTGCAGAGAAGCTATGCTTTTGTAATTCTGGCTTCAAGGTGAAATTAGACCTTAAAAGCATGATTTTAGTATGTACTTATGTTTTATCCTATATATGAAGATAACTGTCTGTATCCAGGGCTAAATATTGTCCGGCGCCGACTCCGTCCCGCGGAAGAGAGCACACGAACACTGGACTTCTGCAAGCTCCTTTATTGACCGGGCAGCAACCTCATCACATGTCCGTCCTTGACGGCTCCCTGCGTGTTGTGCAACGAGCACTTCCTTACACTAAGCTTATAAGCTATCTATAGCCAATCGAAGGGTTCTACGTGGAGGCGAGC
>PVJX010031986.1:0-20766 GCA_004027295.1 Dolichotis patagonum | reverse complement strand
TTGATAGCATCAAGTCTAAGAGTATAGGCAACTACACTGAAGATGACAAGATTCACTAAGATACCCACTCTGGTTTGATTATTACTTGCTTTTGAAGTCTTATAATGTCTCCAATGCTTTGTTTTTATTAATGTTGTTATACACTGCTGAGACACCATGGTAACCATTGTAGATCACCTTGTATTGTGGTTTTATATGATTTTTTGCTTCATGCTTTTCTAGGAATTGTTTTGTCTTGCTTTGTTTTGTTTTTCCCTCTAATACAGAAAGGATAGATATACATGTAGAGACTCATGCATGTGTAGAGCTTATAAACAGTTTACGAGAACCAACTATATAACACATGTTGAAATGAACAAATACTTTGAAGAAAAAGAGACACTACAGTACCCAGTGCTGATTCCATAATGTCATGATGTGAAATCCAGCAAAACTATCATTCTTTGTTCAAAGTGATTTTAGCTTGCTTTGTTTTATTTAAGTTCAACACACATTAAGGTATGGGCAGCTGTTTTGAAGAGAATGAGAGATACTATGACAGCCATTCTTGGCTTCCCTATTGTCAGGTCTTGAAGACCTGAAATGCCTTCCTTGTCCTGCTCAGATCAGTTCCATACTATGTTGTTTCATGTGAATTCCCTATATGTGACAATATGGACAACTATTTGGAAGAAAACAAGAGTCAATACAATAGAGAGTGAATATCTCTGATTGTCTAGCTTTGAAATTTATGTCTCTTACATTGCTTTCTTGTGATCCACTTTGTTCTGTTTTGTTGTGTTTAATTTTACCCTTCTGATATAATTGCATGTATATCTGAGTGGGTAAGATGGATGACCATATTGCTGTTTTTGTCAGATTGTGGAGCAGAACTGTTAACAGTCTCACTGTTTGAATGTCTACTTTACATGTTTTAACTTTGTAATTTGAACAACTATTTCCAAGAAGTCAGTATGTAATTTGTCATGTAATAATTTCTTAGGTTTTTGTTGTTGTTGTTGTTGTTGTTCTTTGCCTTTATTCCTTGGAATTCTATATTGTTGCTACCCTTTATTCTGTTTTTTTTCTCTTTAAATAAAATTTAAAAAAAAGATTTGCCACCTACTTCTCAGACAAAAGATTAATATCCAGAATATATAAAGAACTCAGAAAAATTAGACCCCTCCCAAAAATAAAACAGGCAACTGAAATGAATAGACACCTCGCAGAAGAAATTCAAATAGTTAAGAAACACATGAAAAACTTCTCAATATTGCTGGCCATTAGAGATAAGTGAACTAAAATAACACTGAGATTCCACCTTCTCTAAGGAATGGTTTTCATCAAGAAATCAGTAGCAACAAATGCTGCCCAGGCTGTGGGAAAAGGGACACTTCTAAACGAAAATGTAAATTTGTTAACCACTATAGAAATTGGTATGGAGATTCCTCAGAAAACTACAAGTAGATATTACATTTGACCCAGCTATTCCCCTTCTAGGTATCTTCCCGAGACAGTTAGACACCATAGTACAGTGATACAGGCCTACCCATGTTAATAGCAGCATAATGCACAATAGCTAGATCTTAGAAATGGCCTATTATGTCCAGCGGCAGATGAATGGACAAAACAAATGTAGTATTTACACACAATGGACTACTATTCTGTCATAAAGAACAACAAACTTGAGTCATTTGTAGGAAAATGGATGCACCTTGAAACCATGATATTAAGTGAAATAAATTAGACACACAAGTTTAAATATTATATGATTTCTCTTATATGAGAATTCCAAAATATAAATTAATTAATTAATTAAGGAGAAAAATAAAAGATAATGGAAAATATCTTTTGCAAAAGGGAAAGAGACCAAGAGTCAGAGGGAAATGGGAGGGAAGGAAGAGGTAGAGGATCAAGACGCATTTGGTACATGCACCTACTCTCCACAATGAATGCAAACATTATAGACAGTGAATGTATAGTAATAAAAACAAAAACTAGTCACTTTAGAATTTTATAATCTGAACAACACTTTCTATAGGGTTAAACAGGAAAAGAAGCATGTACAATCAACAGATGCTCACCAAAGAAACTTTAAGAAGGAAGCATGTGATTCTCAGAAGCAAAGTCCACGATAAAAGAAGAAATAATAAGCAGAGAAACTGGAATATATGCAAACGACATAATGTAGTTGATATATTTGGTTGATATAAAGTAATTTTGTCTAAAAGTGTTTTTTAAAAGAATTAAAATTCTGTATGGTCTCTAAGCAATAGTAAAGTTTCTGACATTCTTATAATGTTCAGATGAACGTAATACCTATAGATTTCAGTCAGTAAAATGCACATGGTGACATTTCAGAAGGAAACACAAAGGAACAAAAGTATAAAACTTTCAAGCCAAAAGAAAAAGAAAAAAATTAAACCAAAAAAGCTAAGAAAGCAAATAAAAACCTCAAATAACTTTTTAAATTGCAATGCTTTTCAACTGTTATTTTTAACTGGCATATATTTGCAGTACCTAATGATTACATACCTTGTGGGGAGTTGGTGTATACACATAACACAACACCCTTCCCCTATACCTCCCCCATCCTCCTCTCTCATGATCCACCTCCCTTTTGTCAAAAATCTATCTCCTTATTTCTTATTATCTATTCTTTATTTTGCTATTGATTTATATTTTGGGTTTCTCAGATGAGAGAAACTACATGACATTTAACTCATACCTGATTTATTTTAAATATGTACACATATATTAAAATTCAATATATAATGTGAGGCTTAGACAATTAATTATCTATGAGAAAAAAACGTTGAAATTGAGTGCCCATCCCATATGATTCACAAAATTCAATGCCCAATGCATTGAAGACTATTCTACAAGGAAAATATGTAGAGTATCTTTATTCCTTTAAATTTAAAAGAATTTCTTAGAGGAAAAAAAAACTACCCATAAAAGGAAAAACATTAAAAATTCAACTACACTACACACAAAATTTTCTATACCTTAACAATTACCAACAAATGAAAAAAACTGCCAGCTGGAAAATATAGTTGTAGTACATTTTGCCAGGAAATTACTAATATCAACATAAAGAGCTTCTAGAAATCTTTCATGAAAAGATAAATAATCTAAATTTTAACACGTGGCTGGTACAGAATCAAATCCAAAACTTCTCCAAAGAAGGAACATTGTAAATAAAAAATATAAAATATTCCTCAGACTTACTTGTAACCAGAACAAAATAAGATTACAAGATCTAATTTTATAGCAACTAGACTACCACCACTGGTTGTTAATAAAGATGTAGCAAAAACATTTGTTTCATGTCACTGATGAGAATGTGAGTTGGTTACTTTCTTTCACAAAATATATTGGCAATCTTATAAAGCGAAACGTTCATATATCCTGCTACCTATCACCTGTTATCTAAAGCAGATTTCCCTAAATCCAGGATGGTGAACCTTCTAGAGCTTTCAATGATAGCAAACAGCCCACTGCAGCGTGTGCCATAGGTTTGCCACTGCTGCAAAGATTGTCTCATACAGTGCATCAATAGAGCTATACCAGAGTACACATAGCAGCATCTGTTGTACAAAGGGAACACTACAGAGGGGAAAAGTAAATGAAAAAAGCTATGTACAACAATGTGGATAAGTCTTAGAAATATGTTCTTAAATTAGAAAAGCAATTTGCAAATGATTATCATGTAATTTTTAAGACTTGGAAGCAGTTAAACTGCACCATACATGGAAGAGAATAATAAACATAAAATTCTAAATCTATTTACCCGTAAAGAGGGACAAAGTCAGGAGATGGGTGCACCTTAGAATTGTGACATTATTGGGAAAGTTCTAGCTGTTAAGGTGATGGTGAGTTATTAAATGTTCATTATGCTTTACAACTGATACACATTTCATATACATTCTAGCTTATTGTATTTGAGAGAGCATAATAAGTGGAATAAATAATAGAATTAATGATACAAAAAGGATGAATTCTTTTCACTGACTCAAGTTCAGGTCTACAGTAAATACTTAAAGAAAGCCAGATCTGTGCATTTGAGTAGAATTATTTAGTACATGATTAATAATTGTAAGTGAATAAAGTCTTCGTGTTAAGATATGTGGTCATGCAAGACAAAGTCAAGAGTTAGGGAATACCTAGATTCTTGAAATCCACCATAAACAGAAAATTTGCTAGCATGAGAACTATGTGACTATGGGCTTTTACCTGAGTCACAGTTAAAATGGGACCTGGGTTTAATCAGTTCCATATGCTCATCGCAACATGTGACATCCAGGTGGAAGGGGCAGTTGCTGAACAAAGGCAGTTCCAATTTCCCGAGGATTTCCCTGAATGACGCTCTGAACATCTGGCCCACCACATATTTGCGTGGTACTGCCTAGAGAGAACACCTGTGTCTCCCCGCACGCTGCCTCACAGTCTCTCTTACGCACTCTCCTGGCTATAAGCACCGTGGGAAAGGGCTCCTGGGAAACGTGCTTCTCTGTATCTAAGGAAGCGGTGGTAATACTCAACTGTCAGCATCACTCCTGCACACGCTGAGTAGTTCTCTCTGCATCCTCAGGTCCAAACAGCATGCTTTGCTATCTATCCTACGTGCTTCGATGCTCCCTTGCCCCTGATTACTGGTTGGAATGCGTCACTTGAAAGGACAGTACAACCTAGAAAAATCTTAGCATAGAGGTACAGGCATATAATCACAGCACTGACAGAGGCTGAGGCAGAAGGATCTCAAGTTAGAGCCCCGTCTGGGTCTTTTAGTGTCTTAAAGGGACCCCGCTTCAAAATTTAAAAATTAAAAAGAGGTTAGGGATGTAGGTCAGGATGAAGGCCCCGAATTCAGTCTCCAGTGCTGGGAGGAGACACATATGGGGTTAGAAAGAAAATGGGGTTGGGGATTTCTTGCCCTGACTCCTCTGCTAGGTTGTCACAAGTTAGATGTTCATGGCTTTCTTTTTGAGGTCAAAGCTGCTGCCCTTTTTAAACAGCTACATGGTCAATTGAAGGTCTTCGGGCAGAGAAAGATCCTTATTCAAATCCCTTAGCCCTGGCCACACATTTTCCCTTATTAAAGACTCTTTAACTACTCAGGTTTAACCTTCTAGACATTTCCTGAGAGATCTCTGACTCAGAGATGAATGACTTTGAAAAAAATAATACAGAACAAAGAAGGAAAAGATAGGGAACTAAGGAGTTTAGGAAGGTCTCCCAAAAACATCATGTCAGAGGAGAAGCTTCAGAAGACATTTGCTGTCAGAGATAAAAGCACGAAGATAGAGCACGCCAAATCTTATGTAATAGCAGTACATTTCTCCAGGAAGAAGCACACCTCATTTGTCTTTGTTTCGGTTGTTCATCTTGTCAAAAACAAAACAAAAACACCATAATTGGAAAACAAAACAAAAATGACTTATGTTCCCAAATTTAGGCAGCTATACTTCTGTTTTGTCTCCTATCAGATTTTTGACAGTTCATAATTCACTTATTTCTCAGTTCCATAGGGTTAGACCTTGATAGGATACTGTATTATAACCTGAAGAACACAGAATGTTATTTGAAACATAATAGATTACTAATTTTGTATCAGTCAGTTCACTGATTATTAAAGAGCACTTCTACTCATACAAGGAAAACACACATTGAAAGCACTCAAATGCTTATTATAAAAAGTAATGTATAAATTGATGTATAAATAAAAGAATATTGTTTATAATAATAAGGACATCAAAGCACTGAGATTCTGAAATATGTCCTGAATTATCAAATAAGGACCAAACCTAATAACATGCTTCACTAATGAAGGCATTTGATGGGCACAGCAACTCATTTTATAACCATGACTATTAGAGAGATTGCTATGTATAGAATGTCACAGTAGTTAATAAACTATATCTGAGGGGACAGAAAAATGAGGGAAACAGTAGTGCTGACAAATAAAAATAGATCATTTTTACAAAGTGCCTTTTTTTGTTGTCCTGAATCATCACCTTGGTTACAGGAAGTAGAACAAATTGACTTGGACACAAATGATGCTAAAATTCCTTCTATTTAGGCAAATGCCAGGGAACGTGGACCACTTTTGACTCCAGTGCAGGAAAGTCACCTGCTCTGATGTATGGGCTCATTAGGAACGAGCGGCCATGCCTGCAGAGTTGAAGCCCTTTCATTCATTATTCAGTATTGGTATATTTTGGTATAAAGGATTTCATGCATTCAAAACTCCTCTTTGAAATGAAAAGTTCTTGTTTTTAAAAGTTCCCAGCCATCTTCTATTCAAATGTGTGTTTTACCTAAAAGATTTAAAAGTAGCAACCTGTGAATTGAAAATAATGTTTTTAAGTTTTCCTGTATTTGGATTAATTGTATTTTATTAGCAAGAGCCTTCAATACTGAATCTCTATTTCTGGTTTTTAGTATACCTTATTCCAACAGCTTAGATGGCTCAAAAGAACTTGCTCCAACTTAAAAAAAAAAAAAAAAAACCACTGGTAGATGTGATCATAGAAGTGACAGAATCTGGAATTGAAATCATGACTCCTGTATTTTAATAAGTAGTGTCTGTGAGCCATTTCACAGCACTTGTCAACATGTAAATGCTGTAGTTTGAGTCCAAATGGGAAAGCTACAGCCCGACCTTGCCATCAGCAAGTAGACACTTGTTTTCAGAAAAATCAGACTGATTTCCTCAAATAACGTGCACACCAACAATGCTTGACTGTCAGTATGACATACAGTTAGAATGTTCAAGAAAACCCAGCGTGCTAGGATTTGATTATCATTTTTCTTCTGGGTGCTAAAAATCATAAATAAAATGAAATCCTATTAGTCATTTGAAAACAAGCAACCTTTATGCCCAAGGAATAAAAAGGACACACTAAAATAATCAATAATAGGTGTATATTAGCAAATATATATAGTAGCCAGAGTGTGTTGTATGCCTGTAATTCCAGCTACTTGGGAAGCTGGAGCTGGAGGATCCTAAACTCAATCCCATCCTGGACAATTTAGCAAAATCCTGCCTCAAAAATGTAAAACGCTAGGAGTGTAGCTCAGTGGTAGAGCCCTTGTATTGCATGCAGGAGGCACTAAGTTTAATACTTAGTACAAATAACAAGCAAACAAAAAAACTTATTACACATCTGTCCATATGACCAAAATAGTTAGAAGGTAAATGCTAGGGTTAAGAGCAAACACTTACATACAGAAGGAAATAGCATTCTGGGTTTTCTGGGGGGTTTTTTGTTTTTGTTTTCTTTTTTGGTGGTTCTGGGAATGGAACCCAGGACCTGAGCCACATTCTCATCATTTTTTATTTTTTTATTTTGAGATGGGGTCTCACCAAATCACTAAGTCGACCTGGCTGGGCTTAAATTTGCAATTCTCATGCCTTAGTCCTGGAGTGCTGGGATAACAGCATGTGTGACCGTACCATGCTGGCCGTCTGGATTTTTGAAGGTCTTTAGATTAAAGGCTGCCTGCCTTCATTAAAAAGCTTGCCGAAAATCGCAGGTTTACTGAGCTAATGAAAAGGACAGATTTCATGGCATTGCTGTTACAGCAGTTCATTGCTGTTACAGCAACTAAGAAGATAAATCCCAGAAAGGAGAAAAGTTTTCCTTGAGAACTCCAGGAAATTCTGTGTATGAACTGCCCAGATATCTGGCTAACCTATGAAACACTCATAAACTAGAGAGACCATAGGACTCAGCAAAGGTTAACAGAACTGACCTGAGACTTTAGCTTCTGCCCAGGTGAAAGTATAAATCCAATCTATTTAGCTACATGCTAGCACAACATGAGTTTGAGACAGTAGCAGAAAGTGTAACGCAATGCAGGATTTCTACAGTATGTACAGTAGATCGTTCATAATCACTAGAAACATGAAAAATCAGAAAAATATGACTCATACTCAAGGGGAAAAGTAATCATTATGGACTGATCCATAAATAAGCATGACACTGGATTTAGTTTAAAAAAGAGATTGTAAAGCAACTCTATTAACTATCCTCAAAGATTAAATTTTAAAAATTAGAAATCAAGTCAAAAAAACTGCAAACTAGAAGTTTTTTGTCTCCTGCATTAAGCAAAACACCTTTACAACAGCTTGAAAGACTAGATTCAAATTTAGAGTTCTTGAAAGGGAACCCTTGTATACTGCTGGAAAGTCATCTTAGTGCCGCCACTATGGAAAATGGCAGAGAGCTTCCTCAGAAAAATGAAAATGGAGCTATTGTATGATTCAGCAATCCTACTACTGAGTATCTATCAACAAAAATACAATCATATCAGAGAGATACCTACACTCCCATGTTTATAGCACCACAACTCAGAATAACCAAGATATGCAATCAAATTAAATATCTACCAAAGAATTAATGTTCACATGAAATATGGTTCATATACACAATGGTCTGTTCTTTAGCCTTTAAAAGAAGGAGATTCTGTTGCCTGCAATGTGAGTAAAACTGGAGGACCCTCAGTAAAATAAACCAAGCACAGAAAGACAAATACAATAATCTCACTTATATGTGGAAAGCAAAAGCTGAGAAACAGTGGACTGAGCTGGGGTTGACTATGAGGTGAGAGGGATTGCAGAGATGTTGCTGAAAAGATACAAAATGTCAACCCACTGGGAAGAATAAGCTCAGAACTATTGTACAGCATGGTTCCTACAGAAAATATCGATGTAACGTACTCTTGAAACTGCTAGGTGTTGATTTTATATTCTTACCACACATGTCCACACATACATAAATAAATATGTGAGGTAACGCATGTGTCAATTAGCTTTCTCTAGCCATTTCACAATGTGTATGTGTATGTACATAAACACCATATTGCACACAATAAGCTCACGCAGTTTCTGTCAATTTAAAAAATAAAGAGAGGGAGAAGGAGAGAGAGAGCAAAGAGTTCTTGAACTGCTTCACTCTCTAGGCCAGAACATAGCAGCCCTGGAAGAGTCCGGCAGCATCGTGGCTGTGCTTATGCAACCTCCTTCCCTGTCACCCCCCATTTCACCCCACTCATGGCCGCAGGTACAGCTTACAGGCCTCCCTGTGGCGTGTGCACCATGGATGGTTCATGCTCAGCAGAACATTCTTGAAAAGGTCTGTAAAGCTTGGAAATCTGGCCAGGACCTTTTCTGCAGGGAACTGCAAGACCCCAAGTGCCCCAATTGTGGTCCAGAAGGAATCAAAGGCTCCTGGTGAGGATGCACCTTTGCTGCCTTGGACTCTTGCCTCCTGGAAAAAGATGCAGCCAGAAAAGGGTCAGAACAGACCCATTAGTGTGGAATGCAGCACAAGAGTTCCTGTGGGAGGGCATAATGTGAAACGGGTCACAGAAGATCTTCAGTTTGGGATTAGGACAGAAACATTTCCAGTCCTGAGTCTTCTAGTTAGCTGGAAAAAGTCACTTAATCTCTCTGTGCCTCACTATCCATATATGTAAAATAATAGTAATAGTCTTTAGTGTTTTATAAAGATTAAATCAGAGAATGTGTACACAATAAGCCATTGGTTTTACCTGTCATCTTTTTTGTTTTCCTTATGTCTATTGCAATTACTATGTGATTATAAAATTTCACTGGTCCAAAGGCTCTTCATCTGTGAGTGTTATTAAAGTATAATCTGTTAACTTTAAAGAGCCATGTAACATTAATTTAAAAAACAAGCACTATGGTACAGGGTTGAAAGTAAATCTTTCAAATTCTTCTTAGCTTCCAGACAGTAAAAAATACACAAGTCCTAGCAATCATCCATAATGAATGAGAGTGCTTACATTTATTGAATGTCCATTAAAAGCCAGGCTCTGGTCATAAAATTTCATATACAATATTTCATTTAACATTTTAATAAATATGTGAAGCAACAATTTTCTCCACCTTAGGGATGAACAAACAAAGCTCAGAAAAGTTAACATGCTGAAGATCACACTGGTAATAAATAGACAAATTGAGATCTGATCAAGTGGCTCTCATGATTTTTTATTCCAGTAATTTGAAAATTGCTATCTATTGTTAGAAATGTCCTTTATCATGCTTGCATTTAAGGAAAGTTATTCTTTTTCCATATCCTTTCTGATCATGATCCCAAGCTCATAAAATGTTAGTAAATAATTACTTGTGCATTACAGAAAGATGCTAATCACCTCTAAAGGTATAATGTAGATCTGTTTCTGCCTACCTGCACATGTAGAAATTATTTCAAGAATTAGAAAATTATGAAGGAACTACTCAAATTAAAGACAGAGATGGAGAGAAAAATGGAGGAATGGAAGAGGGGAAGAGAAAGAGGAGGGAGGGAAGAAAAAGAAAAAGCGAGCAAGCCAGCTCTTACCAATATTGAGTGCCTTTGCAAATATAGTGTAATGTGTAGCAACAGTGATCTTAAACAGAGAAAAAAATGACAACAAATGTATCACTTCCAACCATCCCACTCAGTCCTTTCCATATATACACATACTGCTCAGCCGTCAGCTCTTCATCCAGTCTCCTTGTGCGACAGTACCTCAAGAAATTCACAGAGGAGCATAATGAAGCTGAGGAGAAAAGGATGCAGGGCTGGGACTGCGCAGGAGTGCAGGGTGACTTCAGGGCCTGCACCCTGCTCCTTTTCACTTATCTGCATCACCTTTTGTCTCTAAACACAACAGGCACCATATCCACACAAGCTTCTTTACAACTTGCCTACTCTATGCACTGTAACAATTTAATACAGCCCGTCTTATTTGAGTTGAGGTTGTTTGCATGCCTCGAGTCCTCCGTCACAGGGTATTTCCTTCAAAACACTCCTCTTGTGTGTGAGCTTTCTTCACATGCCCACTGAATTGTTGAGTAGTACTCAAAGAAGCCAAGTGGGGGGAAAAAAGTATTTGGCTACATAAATTACATTCAAACTTCTCCTGTCTCTCTTAGTTCCATGGTTTTCTCCGAATACTGTATTTCTTTGCTTACACTTCATTACCCTCTCTCTACCTGATGTGAATAAACATTAGGATAGGAGGAATCAGGTTTATATTGTCTACCATTGTTTCCTTGACTATAACACAGTGGCTTCATTCAGAGCGAGCCCAGATTACATCTTTGTTAAATTAATAAAAGGATGAATGGATAAACAGAGTCAGTTTTTTTTTTAGATGAAGATTCCTAAAGTCCTTTAAATCCTGCTAAAGGGGCATAATAGAAGGAATGCAATGTCTTCATTCTGCCAGCTGTGGTCACGAGAGGATGGGAATTTTCCAGACAGACGGGTACTTAAGAGCTATGTTTAAGTCTGTAAGGAGTGAAGAAGAGCAAGCTAGACTAATGAACTGACAGTTGGGCACAGCAGAGTCAGAGGCCTTGCTTCAAACTGCTTCCATCTACATGTTTACTAAATCCTAACTGTGCTGCCATCTGGGTTGTGAGGCCTTGAACAGTGTTTTTCTTCTTCCTACATTTTTCCTTGAAGTTGTTTAATGAGTTTGTATTCTGAACCGGAACAAGCCCAACTTACTCTTAGTATTCATTGGGCACCTGCCACGTGCTCAATTTTATGACGGAACTGGGGAGACACAAAGGAAATCAAGATACAAAGAGAAGAGACATTATGGTAGCCATTATTGGTTTCCTATTGTTTGGTTTTGAAGGCGCATAAGGCTCTCATGTTTTTGCTTTGATTAATTTTATACTATTTTGTTTTGTGTTAATTTATTGTGTGTGAAGGTATGGACAGCTATTTTGAAGAAAACAAGAGACACTATGGTAGCCACTATTGATTTCCTGTTGTCTTGTTTGAAGTCCTGTGTTACTTGCATTGTTTTCCTCTGATCTGCTTTGTTCTATTTTGTTTTGTTTTGTTTTGTTTTATTCTCTTTAAAATTTAAAAAAAATCGAGATATAAGATTCCTGACAAAAATGAACCTAGAACTTAGTTTTAGCATTTGAAGGGTCAAAGCTGTGATTTAGTTGTGTGCCTGGCTAAGATCTCTACATGACCTTCTTTTCTTTCAATAGAGGTCTTAATATCAAGTTTATATAAAGTCAGTTTTCTAATGTAGGAGATGCCAAAAAAGTCTCATGTTTGCAAAACTGAAAAACAGACTACACTTAACTTTGTAAAAATAATCTGAAACAAATTATTTGCAGATTTGAAGGACAAAGGGGTCACTTTAAAGGGAATTAGAGTAGTCAATGATTTTTTAAAGATGGACTACTTTTTGACTTAAAGAGATAAGTCTCATTTTTCAACTGAAACTGTATGTTAATTTATATTGAAATGGCAATTTTAAAATCCATGCATCATCTGTGATTTAAAAATCCTGACTTGATATAAAAACTGTTCTGTTCATACCTTTTTGGTCTTAGACTAGCAGAAACCCAGAGATTCCCACGGAGTGACAGGATAACACATTTACCACTTTGGGAGTAGGAATACAGTTAGAGGAAGAGCAGTGCTAAGTAGAATGTCGGAGATATACCACAAAACACCAAGAGAAAATTCTGTAAAGTGGAGGGGTGATATTAACATTGCAGTTTATATCTTTTGAATTGGTAAAGAGGAGTCAGAAATTTCACTGGGGAAAAAAATCCATCCACCTTTATTCATACAGCAGTGGAGGAGTCTGCTTTATACAAGTCTCTCAGGGATCTCAAGGAATGAGCAGGATGTGAGAGAGTGGCATGGGTGAAAAATAAATCAGACTCAAAGCTAAATACCATGTGCTCTCATTTATAAGCAGACACTAAAAAGTTGATCTTTAGAAGTAGAGAACACAATGGTGGTTACCAGAACCTGGAAGCATGAGGTGAAAGAGGCAGAAAAGGAAAAAGATGAGTAGTGCATGCAGGGGTGCAGCTGGGTAGAAGAAATTTCTAGTGGTCAATAGAACAGAAGGATAACAACAATTAAATGCATCTTCAAAATAATTAGCAGAGAGGATTTTAATACTCTCCATAAAATGACACGTTAAGCCAGTTTCTCCTTTTGTTATTGGGACCAACCCTATTTTAACCTAATTATTTACAACTGCACTAACAGAAATGAGCAATATTTTCACACGACTGAAACTATAATTCCATGTGTATGTAAACAACATTTTTCTTACATGATACAAAATCATGACAGCAAACTCATGCCCCCATCACAGAAGTCATGTTTGCTAGGATGTATGACTCACCTATGGATCAAAAAGCAGGCCCCGCCGTTCAGATATACTCTGGGAGCAGCTTTCCCTGCAGGGTGTCAATAACCCTGTGTATTCTGATTCTCTGAAAGTCATTAAAGTGCAGGTTTTCATAAGCATTTCTAGCTAAGGATTTTTTAATGCAGGCCTGAAAGTAAAGCTCCTAACCAAAATTTTATTTCAATGCATAAAGTGAGAACAGGATTTAATGATGGTTGGTTCACCATGAAACTTATTTTTTCCTACTGTTAAAATACTAGACGTAATTAGGTACATAAAGAGTTCGCTTTTGCTTTGTTTTGTTGTTATTTAGTTGCTTAGCTATTTTGCTTTGTTTTCCTTTAGAAAGAGGTTAAGAAGAGAAAATCTGAAATAGCTGTAAGTCTCCCGAAACACAGAGGTTTGTCTTGCTGGATACAGAGCTGCAGCACACAGAAAACCTCTGATCCCCCAACCCCAGGAAATAAATTAGCACTTGTCATAAGAATGCTGGAGGCCTAACTCCTCCAGAGCCATTGACCATACAGCCCCCTTCAGTACCTCCTTCCTGAAATGACACATCTATCTTTGTGCCTTTAAATGTGTACTGAGAGCCCCAGTCCACATAACTCAGATATTCAAATGTCAATGCTTGAGGGCCATGGAAAGAGGCCATTTTCATTTTCAGTTCCCATTGCATAGTTGTTTTCCTTCACTCAATTTTGTTGAGATCAGCAGGCCAACAGTAGGGTACAATCAAAAATGCAAGTCCATCCAAAGTGTAGAAAAATGCATGTTGGGTTAAGATGACAGCACTGGGAATACTTATTGAATTCCCAGCATTTAGTATATGTGATTTTTTCAGGAAGGATGTATACAGGGAATACAAAAGGCCAGAATTCCTCCCCCAAAGCCTTTGTTTAGGGGACTTCATCATAAACAAAGCTCCCTTTCATTGGTTCTAGAGGGGCTCCATGAATGGAGGCCAACAAGAGATCAGGACTGACTTCAAAGTCTAACCCAAAAGGGTTGCCCGACATTTACATTAACTCAACTCACTTGAAATCTTTGGTTTGGGAAAGGAAAGAGAACTTTACAATCTGGTTAACATCTGGTTTTCCAGCATAAACTTAAAACTTTGCTGTAACTATCAGTGTTAAGACACTATGGAACTCCCTGTAGATAATGCATAATCTTGGAAAGTTTAATGAAGCAGATGGTTCTCTTAAATAGGAAAATCTAACTGCAGGAAGCTAGCACCCAACGAACTCACTCAAAGGAGCAATTGTTCTCTTCTCCAACACCCACTCTGCCAATGCCACAGGAAATCACTTTACCACTTGTTATCAACTTTTAAAAACATAAAATAATATTTGAAAAGCAAAGGACCCAGTTATAGGACCACCCTTTGAAGTTAGTATATCAGTTCCATCTACACTGAAGATTTTGTGTTTTTCAGCTACTTTTTTAATTCACAGAATGTATTTCTAATGGCCTACGATCCACAAATCAAGAAGCCCTCGTATTTAAATGCTCTCATGAGTACCTGCTTTCCATGCAGGCTATGCAAAACCTTTTCTTTTTGTTCTAAACTTTGGGAGGATCAAAAGCATTTGTAAATAGTTTCCCTATTCATTCTTATAATTTAGAATAAATCTGTCTCCCAGAAGAATCTGCTCCTTTACAGAAAGTTTGTTGTTCTGTACCTCACACCCCCAGATCTCTGTGTCACATTTCCTAGGTGTCATGGTTTATGTCAGTGGCCCCCAAGTCTCATGAATTATGGACTCAACCAAATCTAGCATTTGTGATTGGTTCATTATCTAGCACTTGGATTGGTGGTGGGAGTGCTACACCCGCCTAGGGGTGGAGCCAGTATACAATGTAACATTGGGAAAAAGGCATCTCTCTCGCTCTCTCTTGCTGGTTCACACCTTGTTGTTTGCAGCCAGTCATGAATGGCGGCCCTGCCATGCCACCCTGCCACTTTGAGCCAGCTGAGTATGGACTGATACCTCCAAGAACTGTAAAAAACAAACCTTTCCTTCCCTAACTTTGGGTGTCAGGTATTTTGTCTCAACAAGGAGTAAAAAGTAACTGAGACACTAGGTTTACAGTCATCTAGGTCACCCTCCTTACCAAATATTTGTGTGGAAACAAAAATCTTTTCTCTCATGACTCATTGTTGTCTGTTCAGTTTTTTAGTTTTAATTATGAGTTTCTTCTTTCTTTGGTGGTGGTATTGTTAGAGTCTTTACAATGAGCTACATCCCTAGCTCTTTATTTTATATTTTATTTTATTTTATTTTATTTTACATTTTCTAAGTCACTGACTTGCTTTGACTAGGCTCAACTTTCAATCCTGCCTCAGTCTCCCAGGATGGGAATTATGGTCATTTACTCATCCCTTTTATTCACTTATTCTTGCCAACTTCCAATTTCACTAAAGGATGTGGGGTTCAATTTATTCTATCTCATATCTTTATATTTTTTCTCATTGTTTACTGTGGCCTGCAGAATTACAGGACTCAGTATTGACACTTTACCAATGCAGAACTTGCCCAAATCACAAACCAGGCATAATACAAACTGTGTTAGAACACTGAATGAAAAACATAAAAATCCCATAGGGTTTGTAAGTGTGGCTCAAGAATAAAGCACTTGTCTGGCATGCAAAAGCCCTTGGTGTGAAGCCCAGCATATGAGAGAGAGACAGAGACTGAGACAGTGACAGAGACAGAGAAACAGAGACACTCAGAGACAGAGAGAGAGAGTGAGTACAGCTGGACTCGGGTGTGCAGTGGTAAGCTGAAGACAGCTACCATGATTTTTTCTCTCTTTGATGCATTTTTTCCAGAGATTTGAAAGATAGAAGTAGGAACATAACAGAAAAGATTAACTGAGAATACACGCACGCATTTGAATGCACTGTCCACTAGGCAGGCATAGATACAGAGCCAGGCATTGGTTTTAATCTGCAGTGAAGTTTTATATGAACAGTTGAGATAGAAAAAATAAATATGGATCTGGAGAGCTGACTAAAATATGTCCTCATTTCAATGCTTTATTGCTTGTAATGGATGGTTTAAATCACAGCTCTTGGTGGGTTATGTAAAGCCTTCCCCCATGAGTGAAAATATTTCTGATTAGAACACTCCCCAGGTTACCTACTGTGTTCTGTTTGTTCAGCTTATTTCAAACATTTGCAAGGGAGGGGGCACAAAATTTACACAGAGAAAAAGGATGAAAGCTATGATGCAGATTTTTTGATTTGACTTGGCAAATTGGAACATGCCCTTGGAAAATAATATCCAGATATTAACGTTCACAGATGCTGAAATTATCTTTGTCTTTCCACCAAATAGAGTGGTAAATCTCTGCAAAAATTTTTGCAGGAAGACCTTTCTGGAATATAATGTGTGTTTAGAAAAGTCTTCACATACGGGAATTTAAAAATAAGTAAACAAGTGGCTTTTACAGCATCCAGAGTGATGGGTATTGTTAGAAAATGTTGCACTTTTCGGAGTAGCTGGAGAAATTCACTGGTCAGTTCATTCAAAAAGGAGCATTATCTGCCATGATTGAGGTAGATAAATTTAATGAAGAGTTTCTGGGTCTTTTTTTTTTAAAGAAAAGGTTCCATACACGGAGACCTATCCTATTACTTTTTTTCAAAAGGCAAATGTAAGTGGGAGAATAGCTGATACATCTGTTCCCTCTGAGTCTCTGTGAGGCCCTGGAAAATTGTCCAAGTATATTGGATACCAAAAGCAAAACAAGCCGGTGACCTCACAACAACCAAATATAAGCCAGAACACTTACAAAATAGTATGCGTAGGAAAACTTAATCTAAAACCTGTTTTCTTTTTGGCAAGGCTACAGACATGGACAATAGCATGGGAAAATACTACTCAGAAGAACTATATAAATGTACTATGCTGTACAGAGATTTCCAAAAAGTCCAATAGTTGCACAACAAAGGAAAAAGCCATCCAAAAATTGCCTAAAATTACGGTCCCCCATCAGCGATTCGATTCCAAGAAACATGGTCAACATGGAAATGTTGTGTGAGATGGATTCCAGGACTTCCTTCTGGGGTGTCTCTTCCCTTCCTGTTTGACATTCAGGCAGCATTTATTAATTTCTCCTAAACATACCTTCCCAAAGAACAGCTCCCTAAAAAGTCATCTTCTTGAGTTACCTGGAGATACAGCTGTATGTAACTGACAGTGAGGACCTCTTATGTGAGAAGTAATTTTGAAATAATTGTATGTCACATTTTATCTGAGGAAAGAAACTGAAAACAAATTCTACTTAACAGAACTTTTCTTTGGGATAAAAGGTCTACCTATTTAGAAATTTCTATTGGGAAGTTAAAAACAAGAAATGATTCCCTTTCAGATATATTAGAAATGATTATAGACAGTAGCAATCAGAGATGCTCAGAAGAGACAAAGAGACATTTTTCTAACCCACAAATAATTTTAGAAGCCAGGAACTTAACAGGATTCCAGGATGGCTTTTTTTCCATGCTAGTGCCCATCCCATCAAAGATTATCCCTGTAGCTTAAAAGTGTGCAGGAATGATAGAACTTGATGTGGTAGATATTTGCAACTAATGCTATTGTAAAACCCTTCAGCAGTCTTCTCTATTGGGAGTCAGAGCATAGAGAAATACAAGGCATCTGGGCAAAGGCAATTTAGATTGTGAAATCTGTCACTGCCCAACACTCGTTTTCTTTGTATCTGATATTTCCTTAACATTCCACTTTTGTTCTGTCAGGAAGACACCCTCATTTCTCAAGCCCCTACCTTTACCAAAAGCTGCAGGCACTATATCAACGTTATAAGTGACTCCATTCATGCACAGAAACCAAACTAATTTCAACCCTAATTGATTGGTAATGCCTCTCAGGCATGTACCAGCAAGGCTTTTAAGGCCCTCTTGAGACTCACTGGCAAACTGTGCCGTGATTGATTTGCAATGTCTGCCACAGTGCAGGCGTGAAAAACAAGTAGTCTCCATGTCTTATGATTGTTCTTTTTATGTGTCACCCTCCCTAGACATGACAGCTCTATAGATTTCTTCCACACTGCTCTCTTGAGATCAGTTCTTTATCCAAAAGCATGATTCTTGAAAATAGTGAGTTTAGCTCGGTAGCCACTTGATGAAGGAATGTATGGAGTAAACTCAACTTTGCAGAGCCTTCCTGCTCCCCCACCCCATAGGAGGCAACTTCAGTGAGTAAACAAATAAGGAGGTAAAATAAGTATATTTCTTATAAGTTGTTGTACTCAGAAATTGTGTTAAATTGGACTTTTCTTTTGCCAATGGTTTCCTAAGAAAAGATGCAGCCGTCTAGGCAGCACTGTACTGTAGCTAAAGACGGCTATACTTAACTCATACATGCAGATTTGAAGGCTTAGAACACTGGATATGGTCAACCCATGCATTGAACTTCAATATGAATGCATATTCAAAGATAATTTTGACTTTTGCAAAAGGGGTCTCTTTAACAGAACAAAGATAAAATCAAACTAAACAATTGCTGTTATAGTTTAGATCTAGAACTTTCAGCCACTGGGAGTTGGGTCTTGGGGGGGGTCACTGGGGGTGCAACCTGAAAGAGTATACATATTCTTATGCCCACTTCTATTTCCTGGATGCCATGAGGTGAGCAGATTTCCTCCACCAGACCCTTCTACTATGATGTTTCTACACTGGAGCCAGCCAACCAAGGACTAAAACTACTAAAGTTGACACAAAATTACCCTCCCCTCCTTTAGTTTGCAGATGTTGAGTATTTTGTCCCAACAATGGGACAGTGACTAATACAACTGCCCTGAGTTTAGGAACAAATGAGGTACAGCCAGATTGTCACAGTGTCCCCAGCTGTGTGACGTCTTCATAAGGAGAGTCCCTTGCTACTCCTTCAGCCCATGTCACTCCCTTACTCCCTGCTATGTGTGGCATTTACAAAGAAAAGTGAAAATGTGGATTGGTGCCTGAAGTAATTAATCTGTGGTTTGGTTCTAGAGTGTTCTGAAACATTCTAGATTTTTTTATCTTACCCTTCTGAAATAGCTAGAAGCTTCCTTTTGGCTGAGGACTACTTTCAACCTCTGAATACACAGCCCAACTTTTTCTTATGGTTGAAGGGTAAACTTTTCTTTCCTTTATGCTATTTCCCTCCTAAATTCTTCTAGTTGTAATAAATTTGAAAATCTAGCTAAAATTATTTTACAAATCCAACTAAAGATTATCAGAAATCTTACAGGCTGGAAACGTCCTTGAAGTTACTAGAAGAGAAGGTTAACAGACTTCAGACACACCCACATTCTCTCCTGATCTCTTTCTCTGAAACTTTACGAAAATGTCATTGAATCTATACAAAAAAAAACCCTTTTAGGGTAAGGCTAAGCCAGGACACTTGTGTCACAGGTGTCATGTGGCCTTATTGCTTCTACAACATATACCCATTTTCCTCTTAGAGAATCTTTAAGAAATAATGCTAATCATGGTGTCACACTAAAGATTTTTTTAAAAGTCAACCTTTGTCTTGGTAGGCTTTTCTGTAACATTACCTTACTCAGAGAGGTAGGCTCTATTCCATCTCTAAGATCAGCCACTGCTAAATATTTCAGGACTTCCCAGTCCTATACACGCAGGATTAGGAATAAGGATGTAAATTTCATCAGAATTTCTTGCAGTTCATTCAAGAAATATGTCCCAAGAGATGTTTTTCAAGGACATTCATTCAGAGACAGAATCTAAATGTTCTGGTGAACTGAAGCCTATGTATCTGTCACACAGAACAGAAGACAGGTTGAATTCAGCTGTCACTCACCAAAGTCCTTGAATGGGACAAAGTTAAACAACATCTGTTTCAAGAAAGAAAGGCAGGAGATAAGTGTTTAGGGAAAAGACCACGTACCTTTAGATGACTTAGAATGCCCTCTGGGCCCTGGTTTGCTCACCTGCTGTGGGTCTCCCATACATACCATGCATGCAGCAGGGTACTGAGCTATTTCCATCCTCTCACATCTCTGAGCCTCTGCAGATTCTGCCCCCTCACTTGAGCAGCTGTTCAGCTAACCACTGTACATTCAAGGATCAAGGACCATATCAGAGAGACGCTTTCGTGGTCCTCCTTTCCCTTCAAGTCTGGCCTTTGTACATTGCAGCCCTACCACTCTCCAATAAATTGGAGGTTATTTGACACCCTTTTCCTGCTAAACACAAAATCCTGAGGGTGAGAGCCACTCATATGCATTTTTTTCTCCAGCCCTAAATCAAAACGGAGCACTTAATACATTCACACTAATATATCTTAAGAAAAAAGATATTATTTAATGGATGAAAAAATGAATAGAAAAATAATTGAACCCAAAGATCAAGAAAGTGGAAGAAGTTTCTACAGTGATTTGAGCAGCAACCCAGAGAAGAAAGATCAAAACATAAGCATTAGTACCTAATGCTCTGGTGAGGAGAGTTTCAGGAAAAAATCCATTCCCTGGCAGACCTGGAGTCTTAAATAGGAATAAAGTTGAGCATGAGCATGGTGAAACTTAGTAACTAAAGGAGAATAAAAGGGAATAGTTGTGATTTTT
>PVJX010031985.1:0-20779 GCA_004027295.1 Dolichotis patagonum | reverse complement strand
TGACAATATGGACAACTATTTGGAAGAAAACAAGAGTCAATATGATAGAGAGTGAATATCTCCAATTGTCTAGCTTTGAAATTTATGTCTTACCTTGCTTTCTTGTGATCCGCTTTGCTCTGTTTTGTTGTGTTTAATTTTACCCTATTGATATAATTGCATGTATATTTGAGTGGGTAAGATGGATGACCATATTGTTCTTTTTGTCAGATCGTGGAGCAGAACTGTTAACAGTCTCACTGTTTGAATGTCTGCTTTACATGTTTTAACTTTGTAATTTGAACAACCATTTCCAAGAAGTCAGTATGTAATTAGTCAAGTAATAATTTCTTAGGTTTTATTGTTGTTGTACTTTTCCTTTTTTCCTTGGAATACTGTATTGTCGCTACCCTTTATTTGGTTTTATTTTGTTTTGTTTTTTCCTCTTTAAATAAAATTATAAAAAAATTAAAAAAAAAACAAGAGCATTTGCAGAAGTAGGAAAGCATAGAAGAATGAAATCCATAGAATAAAAATAGTAACTGGAAAAATAAAACAATCCACAGAAATTATAAAAACAAAAAAAAAGAAATATGTATGTAGCAGGCATTGCTCTGTCTCTTTCCCTCTTATTCCATCAGGATTTCTTCTTCCAATAACTTGTAGACACATTAAACAAAAAAGGGCTTGCTGGCAAACTCTCATTGAAAAATATAACGTAGATTTAAGATTTCCATTATTCTTCACCTAGCTATGCATTGCAGGTATTAGTGCCCATTCTTCTTTTACCTCCTATTTTCCATTGACAAGATTTTCTATTTTAATTCCTTTTTTGAAAGGTAGCATTTGGATTACCTCTCTGTTGTTCCTGCTTGTAGAAGTACACTATTATCCATTGAGAATTTATTCATACATCTATGGAAAATATTTTCAGAGAATACAAGGAAACATTTAGCCTCTAAGGCAGAATTTCATTCAGAGAAAGCCATTTTTCACAACTAAATGCAGATCTAGAATATGCCAGAAACACAGATCTAAAAACTTACATCTAGAACATGTCTGAAAATAAGGAAGGAAACAAGTCTTTGTTACCACCTTTTTTCATCCCCCCCAATAATGAACCACCATATTCATATCCTTTTAAGTCTGTGATTTTCAAAATTATATTTATCTTTCACAGACTTGACTCAAACCTTCCTGTATGACAATCGTGCATTGACACACACAAAAAACGTTTATATTTCAGTGAGCAAATGTTATGCTTCAGAGAGACCTCTAGTGTTTTAACACAATTCAGAATGATTAGAGAATATATTCATGTACAGATGATAAAAGAGGAGATTCTTTATGACTCCAAAGTTATCATTCTGATAAAATTAGACAGGGTTCTATTTTCTCATTGAATATACTGAATTGATTGGAGAGATTATTCCAAGTGTCACGAAGGCAGAAAAACAGCAAACAATTCCTCTACACTTTCTTTCCAAAAAAAAAAAAAATCCCAAACCTGAACACAGTAGTACTTCGCCAGCAGTGTTTAGAACAAGCAGGATCAAGTTTTGCAATATTTCACAAAGAGTACAATGCTATTCTTAGGTTATTCCAGCAAAAAATAAAGGAACTGATCTATAAGGATATTTTCTAATGTGTTCTGAGATTCTGGCAGAAATGAAAAAGTCAAAAGCACAGACAAAATAAGATGAGAAGAATAAAAGACAGGCAAGATAAAGATGTTTGATTTGGCCAAGAATGGAAAATAAAACTGAATTCTAGTAGCTATCAATCATTTTAAAATGGTACGAGTCTACCCGGTTCGATAATAAATATAGTTCTTGTTTAATAAAGAACAAGCATAGTTCAAATTGGTGCTGTATGAACATAGGTCAGATTTGTTCTGTATAAAGACTTCTTTTCAAAAAGTGAGGAATTCTTTTAAAACTCCAGTTTTGAATAACTATTTCTGGAAGTGTTCAGTAAAAGTTTCTTAAAACATTTTGTGCAAAATTGGCTGCAAAAATATTCAGCACAATACCAGAAAACCTAAGCTGCCACTATTTTAAATATTTGTGGAAAAATGGATGCACCTTGAATTCATAATATTAAGTAAAATAAATCAGACACACAAGCTCAAATACCGTATAGTTTCCCTTATTTGAGAAATTCAATGTAGTAGAAATAATTTAAAAGCAAAATAAAATACAGGCAATAGGGAACAGGTAGATAACTCTTTTGTAAATGAAAGGAGGACAAAGAGATGGAGGGCAAAGTGGAGAGGAGGGGAAGGAGATATAAAAAGATGTAAGCTCCTTAATCATGTATCAACTACCTATAATGGATGCATTCCCTATATCCTTCAGACATGCACTAATAAAATGAAATATACACCAGGTCCAAATGGGATTAATCCCTGGAATGCAAGAAAAAAAGTGAAAGCAATTCAACACCCATTCCTCTCAAATAATACAAGTAGACTAATAAAAGTTAACTTTTCCACCTGATTAAGGAAAATTTAGAGCTAGCATCATACTTTACAGAGAAAAAAGAATACTTTCTTCCTATAGTCAAGAACATGACAAAAATATCTGTATTTACCATTTCCACTGAACATTCTAGCCAGGGCATTTAGGAAAGTAAAACAAATAGAAGATAGCTCCATAGGAAAAAAAGAAATAATGTTAACTACATTCATGGATGACATTATTTTGCATATCAAAAATCCTTAATAATCCACATAAAGCCATTAGAATTAACAAACTCAGCCATATTAAAAGCTGTTAGATATGTGTACAAAATCAATTCAGTGTCTATATGCTAGCAACGGATGAGAAATATGAAAATAAAATTAAGAAAGTACTTCTGTTTCAGAAGCATCCAAAAGAGTTAAAAACCAGGCATAAACTTAATAAAAGAAGTAAAACACTTGTACATTAAAAAAACCCATAAAATGTCATTGAAGGAAACTGAAGAATTTCTAAATAAATAAAAATTTTCCATATATATATTAATCACAAAGCAAATTTTGTTAAATTGGTGTTATGCCTTGAAATATATCCTTCAAAACTTGTCATGGTGAAGCTTCAACCCCAAATTCCTCAAAATATGATTTTATTTTAAAATGATCATTGACTTCATTAGTTCAGATAAGATGATGTTGGAGCACAGTAGTCCTTAACTAATTTGCCTGGTGCATTTTTTGAAAAGAATACTATAGAAGAGAAAACAAACATATAGAGGTAAAACAAGGTAAAGACAAAGAACTGCATATTTAAGAGAGTCCAAAGATTACAGCAAAATTACTGAAGTCTAGAAAAGAAGTATGGTACAGATTTTCCCTCTTAGCCCTTGGAAAGAATCAATTCTACTAACCAACAGATATCACACTTCAAAAAGACAGTGAAAAATTAAATTTCCATAGTTTGGGCAACTTAGATTTTGGTATTTTGAATGGGAGGCCCCAAAAATGAATACAAACATCAATATTCTAAAAAGTGATTTACTAATTCAGTACAATTCCAATAAGGACCCCATATGAATTACTGCCAGCATACACAAGCCAATCAAAAAAATTCATACAACAGCACAAATGCACCAGGTCTAGCATATCAAAAATAATGTGAGAGAAAGAAAACAAACTTGCACAACTTTTATTTTGAAGCATACTACAAAGCCACAGTAATCAATACAGTGTGGTAGAGCTACAAGGAAACATACTGATCAATGAACTAGATTGAAAACTCAGAAAAAGATCCTGAAATTTTTTCATCATTTTGCCAAGGGTGCCAAGATAACTCAAAAGGGAAAGACCTGTCTTGTCAAAACATGATTATTTTAATAACTGGTTAATTGACTCTAAGAATGAAGTTAATTTAGCACTTCAAAACTTATACAAAACCAAATCAAACTAGAACATGGAGAAAAATATAGAAGCTAAAACTATTAGATGGGAAAACACAAATATAAGCTTCTATGGTCTTGAAATAGGTTATTGTTTCTTAGATATAACACCAAAAGCACAAACAACACAAGCAAAGATGGATAAATAGGACCAAAGGAAAATTACTGTTTTGTTTCTAATTTTAGTATTTAATCTTCTCATAAATGCATCCCTTAGGTAGTCTTAATCAAAAGGCAAAAAGTATAAATCCACACCGCTATTTGCTTTCCTTTCCACTACCATAATGTAATTGTTTTTAATCGAACATCTCCTTCCAACCTTTATGTCTATCCATGCATACACTCCACATTATTATCATAATGATTACAATAAGTTGAAACAACTAAAATTACAACCCAAGGAAGTAACATATTTGCAATAATATATCTAAGTGACTTATCTCTACAATATAACTTAATAAAAAACTAAAAATATACATTGAATTAGCCATTTCTTCAAAGAAGATATATAAATGCTTGACAAACACATTAAAATGTCCAGCATCATTAGTCATTAGGGTAATTAAAAGTAAATCACAATGAGATACCGCTTCACTTCCACTGGGAAGACTATATTCAAAAGACAGAGGGCTGGCAAGAATGTTAAGAAGTTGAAATCCTCATATGTTAGTGATGGGAGTGTAAAATGCCATAGGTCTTTGGAAAACAGTTTGCTGATTTCTCAAAAAATTAAACATAATGTCGTCCAGCAATTTCTCTACTGGGAATATAAATTAAGCATTCCAAATTTTTAAAGTTTGAAATCTGAAATGATTTAAAATCTGAAATGTTTTGAGTAGTAGTAAAATTTTCAAACAAAGTTTTGAGTTTTGGTGCTTTTCAGATATCAAATGTTTTGTTTTGTTCTGTTTTATTACATAAGGAATACTTATCCAATAAAGTTTGCTTAGATGTTCCAAAATTAAAAATAGAAAAGTCAAGTCAGAAGTACTTTTTGCGACAAGCATTTTAGATACAGGATATTCAACTTACGTATCCAAGGGAGTTGGACACATACCTGTACAAAAACATGGTCATGCATATTCATGTTATTGGTTATAATAGTGAAAAAAATGGAAACATCATAAATTTACCTTAGTTGACAGACAAATGAAAAGAGATGTGGTTATCCAGAGTGATGGTATTCATCCTTAAAAAGGACGGACACTCTAACTACAACATGAATCAATGGTGAAGGTTTTGTGCTAACTGGAAGAAACCAGATACAAAAGTCACATACTGTATGATTCTATTCATTTGAAATATCTGGAATAGACAAATTCATAGAGCTAGAAACTAGATTAGCTTTTCCAGGGGATGAAAAAATGGAAAACAGGATGTAATTGCTAATATGTATGGGATTCCTTTTTGGGTAACGTAAAAACTCAGAAATTATATAGTAAGGAAGCATATATTTTTTAAATCACTGAATTATAAGTTTAAGAAAATAATAAACTTGTAAAAAAGCCCCCACACTTGGCATTACCAAGTAGCCCTGAAATCACCTTCTATAATAGTAGGATGAATGTTAAATTTGGGGCAGTTTTAAAGGAAAAACAAAAAGGTGCAAGTAGCCCACTTTTCACACAAATGCAAGGGACTCCTAACTACAAAGTTCTTGTCTAGTCTTTCTCTTTGTTTAATCTGAAAGGGAAATGGCTATAAATGCACAAAAACTATCATCTATCATATCACAACTATTTTATTTTAACATTTCCTTCAATATTAATCCTTTTCTATATAAGTACAAATATGGTGCACAGAAATTTATCATTTTATTATCATATAATCAGGTTGTGATATAATTAACCAAGAAGGTCTCCATTTTTAGTCAAGTTATAGTGTTTTTATGATACAGATAATGTAAAAACTAGAATCTTAGAATATGGATTTCCTTTCTGCTGTAGATGTTTTCCTTTAGATTACTTTCTCCTCCAGAAAATTAATTTTGTGAAATCCAAGCACGAGAAACAAGGCTTTTAGTATTTGTATGGTGCACAACTTTCTTTCCAGAAAAAGGAAGTGTTAACATCTATGTCACCAAATTTATGTTAAAATTTTGTGATCCTTGACATGTGCACTGTTATGGTAGCATTTTTTTGCCAGTTAAACGTTGTTATGACACTGTTTAAAGGTCAATGCTGTATTATTTTATTGTTGTTATATACACAGGAATGAAGCTCAGCTCTCCTACAGGGTTTTTCATCTAACACCAGATGATAACACTCTACCACAATAGTAGGTAAATTAAATAGCAGTACCCCAGAAAGATTTTTAATACCATCTGTTTGGGGACTCATCACAGCTGAATCTTCTAACCCACATAATGCAGTCACAAAATCTTCCTCCATGGATCACATAAAGTTTAGTTGCCTGACACTCCATTTCCTTCACAAAACACTTCTTTATAAAATTAAGAAACTCTTAAGAGTGGAATTCCCCCATAATGTAACAGTCTTTCTGCACGCACCTCTTTTTTTTCTTCCCATTCTTCATAAACTGTTTATTGCACATTAACATATACTTATTATCACAAATAAAATGATGCACAAGTATAGAAATTTAAAATAATTTACCCATCTTCCTTCATTGCATGCCGAAAAAAGTCTAACTCTATCATAACCAATATTAAGAGCATAAGGAGTATTCTTGAATTCTTTCCTCTATATGCGTAATATTTAACAATCCTTCACCCCCAGAACTGTGAGAACTCTCAGTAGCTCCTAGCAAGCTCCTCACTAAAGTTCTTCACCGATTTTCTTCTAGGTTCATTACTAGCAATCACAGTAGTAACCTTCTAAAATGATTGTATTGTTAACAAGCCCAGAAAGTTAAAATTGGAGAAACTAACAAGACCATAAGAATTGTTTGGTACATAGCTGGTGTACGAGAGAAGCCAAGGTAATGCATTCTAGCATCTTAATATCTTTTAGTAGAATTGGAGCAATTTTCATTCACTAAGCATAAGTGATCTGGAAGGTTCCCATTTACAGGAAGATGTTGGCATAACCTCACTGCCACATGCAAACATAAACATGCACTTGGTTACTCTTTTATCCATCTGCAATACATACCAGTCCTTGCATGTCACTGAAGAGCTATACACGTCCATGATGAAAAGCATCTTTGTTGTTTATACATTGGCTTTTTATAAGAAGACAAACTAAGTGGAAAATAACATGCAATGTAGTCAGCAATAAAGATGATTATAAAATAATAGAAAATAATGAGGAAAGAATGAAGCAACACGGCAGCAATGTTTACGCAACTCCCCGTCCCTGGCTGCCCCAGGTAATATGTAGGAGGATAAAATGCAGAGAATATCTGATCTTTGTGTTTGAAGTCAGACCTGTCTGTTATACTACTATATGTTTAATTGTACATCTAATTTGAAGCATTTACTTACTGAATGCAAAGCAAATGCAAACCAAACTGCACTATATACAGGGCATGAACAGTTTTTCTTGTATTCCAGACCAAGTCACATTGCAAAAGTACTGTGATTCTGGGAATAGTAATGAAGACAGTTTAAGCATCAAAATGAAATCTTTCCAAATGTCATGGGAACATTGTATAGAAATTCTCAAGATAGATAATATTAGAAGAGAGATGACTAACATTTCAGATATTCCCCCTAGGAGTAATTTCACTTACAGCTCTCAAGAGATGACACTGAAACCTATTCATGAAATAATCAACTAATTTATTCTGCTGCCATAAAATCAATATAAACCTTTGACATTAAAAGCAAGCTGTTCACCTTGGTCACATGTGTTGACATTGTAAAGATTAGAGCAATATTTAACATCAGAGGTCTATGATTCAATGTCATGTATTATTTCTGTAAAAATATCGTTCAGAGCATCTATTGGTAGTGCATCTATTTTTTCTATCTTCCTGCTTACACAAAGCTATTCTGTTTCAAAGGAACTAACACAAGTCATAGACAAGAAACCCAAAAATACAGGCAAGAAAAATAGTACTAAAACTGGGTGCAAATGATGCAGTAAATCCAAGACATTAAGCTTTCTGATTAGCACCCGAGGTTTCAGCTTTGCTTTGTTTTCTTTTGTCTTTAAATTTGAAATAGAAAGCAGAAGGCGATAAAGTAAATTTTAATAATGGTGACCAGAGGCAATCAGAGGACAGACCTTAGTGGCTGGCCACTAACAGCATTTACATGGAACTTCAAGTTTTACATAACTGTAAGACCTGATTTAATGTTTGATTTCACTATTTGTAAAAGTCCACTATTAAAGGTCCTTGAATTGACATCTCACAGCCATTAGCATAATGTAAACAAGTAGGCCTGTCATTTTTGAAAATGGACATAAAATATGCTATAAAGTTAAGGGTTGAGACCAAAAAATAAATCAGAGTTCACATAAGACATCTATAATATAGTACCGAAAAATCTTACAGCGGCATACCTGATACCTAAAAGAATATAAGCATGAATATATCACTTTTCTCTGCCCTGAAATATTGTTACCCAATATTTACATCATAATAAATTTTCATAGATAGTTTTAGAAGCATACTGAGCTTAACAAAAAGCACACCAAATTACAAAAAGAACTGGAGAAATGAAATTTTAAGAAAGCATTACTTCCAAAAAATTCAATATCATACTTAAATCTATCCTCCAACTTTTAATTAAAACTTTGCAAATATTTTTAAAGATTATCATAAATCCTCTAAAAATAAATAAAATTTAGTGTACTTGTACCCATAAGTAGTAAGTTGATGGAAGGGAATAATTTAGCCAAATTGTGCATAGACACAGCCTTCATAATCATAAATATATAAGCTTTATGTTTTACAGAAAGGGGAAAGATTATTTTCTGATGAAGTCAATGTAATGACCTAACTTTTAATTTATTCTTATACATGGTTTGGAAATGAACAGTTAGAAAACAAGTAGGATTACAAATAGAAGTGTTAAATCTTTGACATGAGCATTAGATTTAGACATTAACGAATGAATCACTTTCATGCAAATATAATTAAATTTTTGTGCAAAAAATATTATTTATACAAAATAATTTTTAAAATACTAAAATGTTTGTATGATTAGCTGAAACATCTCATCTGAACACTTGCTTTTAAAAGTTTCTAGTCTAAAATATTATTTAAAGAAATTCAAATGTAGTTAAGAAAAACTAAGTTAACCAAAAAGGCCATATATGAAATTTTAAAATGTTGCCTTGCATCAAAAGACCATTTTGCACTCCTAGGTTCAGGTCATGCTGTACAGACCTAAAGTGCAGGAAGTAACTTACTCTTTTAGAGGGTAATCATGCTCTTTTGCATTGCCTTGGGCTATTTGCTTAAAACTCCCAGTTTTCACAGTTGGTGCTAAGTAAACCATATTCTAACCCTTTTTCTGGTTATTACAAACAGAAAGGTTTGTTCTAACAGTTGGTGCTAAATCAGTCACACTATCACCCTTGTTCCCATTATTTCAATTAGAGAACTTGATGCGGTGAAAAAGACCCTAAAAGCATTCTTGAAAATACATTGAATGTATGCAATTCTTTATTCTTTCTCTTATTCTTCTGCTCTTTCTCATTGCCTAATCTTTGACTGTTTTCATCTCCATATGAAGTGAATTAGGTAAAGTGTCTATAAGAATATTTCCAACTCAATTATTTCATATTCCTTAATGACATTTTACAGTAATAGACTATTCCTTGACTTAATTCTCTGCGATATTCTGATGGTGTTTTATTGTTGTTGATGCCCTGTTTTGTTTTTGGAGGGTTTTTTTGTTTGTTTGTTTGTTTGTTTTGGTTTGTTTGGTGCCAGGGATCAAACCCACTACCTCACGTTTGCCAAGCAAGCACTTATACCACTGATCTAAACCCCCGGCCCTACACTGATGCTCTTTAATAAATCAGCCAAGACTGTTTACAATACATAAAATGTAATATAACACTATATGTAAACTCTGGTATTGTGATTTTTTTAAAAAAAACTAGATTTTTAATGCTTGCTATCACCACACAAATATAAACTTTTTCAAAATATCTAAGATAGAGGTTTTTTTAAGTCTGTAAGTTAAATCTCATCAGCAGTTGTTTAGTCCTTACAATGTTTTAAAATGTATATAAATTCATATAAACTGTGTAAGTTAGTAAATATGATTTGTTTAAAAAATGGGTTTCTCATTTCTCTAAAAAAGACAGAAGATTTGGAATCATGGGTCAGGTCGCTACATCAGAGTAACAATTGTCTGCTGGTGAGAAGCAAAAATCCTTTAGGTAGAGTGGAGCTTTGTGAGCTTTCAGCAGGCAATTCTTAACTTTCTGTCTTTCAGGGATGCATAGAGGGCCTAATCAGAGTTCTAAAGAACTGAAACACAAGAGATTTGATTCTAGAATATTTGGATAAAGCTACCCAAAGCAGGAGGTTTTGAGCAAAACTTGAGTCAGTGAATTTGACCATTAAATTTTTCATTTACCACTAAGAAGTGTATCTTCCCAGAAATATAACATCAAGGTATACACACACTAAAGGTTGTCAGCCTGCATTTTTTTCTTTTGTGTCTGCTGCATAGATCATCCAGTGCCTGAGCTGTATACAGTTTTGAATTACAACGATAAAACATAAACTGTGTGAACACGAACCAAGAGACAGACTGTGCATTGCGTTTCCTGCTCATATGTTGTCTCAGCTGTTTTGCGCTTTACAGTTTCAGCTGAAGAATGTCCATTTATCACGTAATGCTAATCAGTTATCATTCTACTCTAGATTTTCTACAAAACATTGCTGGGAAGTCTGTTCTGTATTTGATGGATAGCCAAAGAGGGATAGCGCATAACCAAAAAAGGCATAAATACTCACAGATGTCTGGTCATACAGATGAGTTAAAATCAAAGAAAATTAGAGCTGGATGAGACAGACGTGATCACAGAGCCACATCAGGGCAGTGTAAACTTGCTTTTTCTTCACCTTTTTCATCCAAATGGGCTTTCTGCTCATTAAAATAAATATTCAAACCAGAAGGACTTCATTTGTTTCTTTAAACTGGTTGGGGATATTTTCCCCCTCTGAATGTAAACCCCACATCAAGACAAAAAGCAGAAATCCTGTTTATTTCTGAAGACATCCAAAAAGCTGTCCAAATCCAAATTAGAGCATATGGTGCAAATTCCACTACTCATACTCTCCACATCCCCTGTCACACCTCCCCCATCTCACTATTGTTCTGGCTTGAATAATCTGTTTATAGTTCCCTAGCTAAGAATGACTGAATTAAAGCCAATATTTGTTACATCAAAATAATTGGCCAGCTGAAGAGAACACAGTGAATTTACTGTTTCCTTATCCCATCAATGATTTCATACTGTTTGTGTCAGGTGATTTCTGACTATCACAATGTTTCTCAGATTTTAATTTTTGCTGTTATATATTAATCACTTCTTATACAGCAATGTGTGTTATCAGCCTTTTGTTTGCCCATCTCTGTGATATGTTTTCACACTGATGATCAATCATTACTATTACAACACCTAAGAAAATTATTTCGTATTAGCTAAACTCAGTGTGAGTATAATTGCTTTAGTATTTTTATCCACAAATATAAATAATTATTGTTTTCTTGTACATTAATTTAACTGGTGAAACCTTAGAACTAGAAAATTGTATTTTTCTTCCTAGTAATTGTTTTTGCACATAGTGATACTTCAAAATGAAAATAGAGATAATTTCTTTGTGTTCTACTATAGGATTAACTTTAATTTTCCTGTAAGTATAAATTCATCAGTCTTAAAGCTGTACCATTTTCATGTTTCTTATGCCATGCTTATATTTCTTATATTCATACTGTAATATAAATTATAGATGATAACTTTAAAGCACTGTGTATTTGTTGGACAATAATCAGGAATAGCAAGATTTCTAATTGTGGTGATGAAAGAATAAAGCTAAAAGGTTGGAGGAGCATTTCAGATTTAAACCATTAGAAGTAGATTTTGTTAAAGGCAGTTGGTCACTCCCACAGCCTGGAAAGACCAAAATAAGGGTTACTTCAGAAGAGGCATGGAGTAATTGTCCACTTCAAATTGCTATCATCTGAAGCCTTTGTTTTTGTTTTTGTTGTTGTTGTTGTTATAGACTTTGGGGAAAAGATTCATTATATTTAGAATTGTTATATTTAGAATTGTTAGCAGAAAATTGACTTTAATATGCAAATAGCTATGGCTTTTTGTATGCTACAAAAATATTATATTACCGATCAGAAAAATGCACCATTTTTTCAAATTGAAAAATCCCTCCCTCACACTTACTCACTGATTCTGTTTCCATTCTTGAACAGAATTGTACAGTTCTTCACAGTACTTTTAAATGACTCAGCATGTAAAGACTAACCTCTCTTCAAGTTCAAATATATTGAGACTGTCAAGAAAAATTGGCAATTTCAAATATAGGTGTTATATTTCTAATTTGTTCAATACACAATTTTTGAGTTACCATTACTAAAGTCTGCACTAACACGTGATATGTTGCTAAACTTCAAGATTCTCTAGTTAAGGAAATTAACTTAAATTTGATGTGAGGACATGCAAGGTTGCTTATCTGCCACCCCTCCCATTGGACAAAGAGCTAGTTTGGGGCAACCTGTACCTTAAACTCAGAATCAGTAGTAATTCATTAATCTTATCTTTGTCTCCATAAAAACTAGCAACATCAATTCCTATGCAAAAGCAATCCAATCAAATTCGCTCACCACAAAATACAAGAAAAATGGATTACTCTGCATGCTCTCAAGTAGAGATTTAACAGTTTTTAAAAGCATCTTAAAAGCATTAGTTCATCATACATTCATTTCATGTTTGTAGAACACTCACATTGTGACAAGTTTCTGTGAAGGCTGTGATAATAGGTATAAAGATTCAAAAACTAGAAAGGAAGACAGGCAAGAAAACACGAATTTCAATACAAGGCTCTGAGACAGAGGGTCAGAAACCTTTGCCCTTTGCCCCGGAATGCAGAGGAGGCGGGAGTGGGTCCTGAACAACGCAGGAGGCCTTGCAAGCAGCGCAGGGTTGAGGGGGTCACATCTATCAGAAACACAGTACGAAGGCAGTCAGGCTACATGACCTAGGAAGTAGCTTAGAATGCTTTGAATTTTAAAAAGAAAAGTGTCACTGGAAATTTGAAAAATGAATTGGGAAAATACAAGACTAGATGTCATAGTCAAAAAAAAATACTGATCTGAGTTAAGGCTATAGAAGTTAGAGTGAAGACAAGTAATTTAACTTGAGACTAAGCAAAAGAAGTAGAAGAGATACACTAAAGTGATTGAATCTGTGTTGAGATTAGTGAAGGCAATTTCACAGTTGCCTTTAAGGAATCTACATGACAATTCAATTTCACCTTTCAGGCAAGACTCATTCATTTATATGAGATTCATCACATGTCTTTATCATTTCTATACCTAAAACTGTCTTACCATTTGATATGGATATAAATATTAAATATATTCCTCCACCAAAAACAGAAAATACTGATCCATTTCTCACTCACGCATTCAGCCATTTCAGGAACAGCTTTTTGAGAATCTTCTGAATATCTCACAAGTAATGTGGACTAATTAGACAAAACCACAGTTGACAAGGTCACAAGAATGAAGAAAAGACAGATGTGCACAGATATGGTAAGAAGGACCCAGCATTTAGGATGGGCAAAGAATAGAAAGCAAAACTGGGACTGGAAAAACAAAAGAACTATAATAGAAGCAGCTGCTGGAGAGACCATGCTGAGTCTTGTGTTCACCATGATAGTTGTTCTAAGAAAGTCTGTCAGACCCTGAGAACATTTCCACAGGAGAGGACCGCCACTGATGATGCAATGTGTGTATTTTGAAAGGTTATTTGGACTGCAGTGTGTAAAAAAAAGTGGACTGAGGATGGTTCAAGAGATTAGTAGGGTATTTCTTCCTCAAAGATAAGGTAATGTTGAGTATTACAGTGAGGGATGTGGGCAGAAAAAGATAAAAGCTATGGAATTTGGAAACCTGAAAAAAGTGAGAAAAAAGGAACTGTCAAGATTTTTGGTTCATATTACCATTAATAGTAAGTAACACCATTGACACAACTAATATTACAAATGGAACTTTTCTATTTGTGTGAATGGTGGAGAAAGACATTTTAGAGGGCCTTTGGAATATATAGAATAAATGTTTCATAATCAAATATGTAGTATGTTCTCAAATGATTGGTATGTTTTATCTAAAGAAGATGAGGTTTCTATTGACTTTAATGCCAGGAACTAACCGGGAAAAAAAAGAAAGTTGGAGTTTGTGAAGTCTTTTTTTAGATTTTGTTTTGTTTATAATTTCAAATTCTATAATGATTGACCAGGAAACACAGTGACAGTGTCTCCCAAGTGAAGGTAACTATCATGCATGATAGGAAAGCTGGTTTTCACTGGACTTATCCTTTCTGTGTTTCTGAATAAGAACAAAGCACAGCTGTATTCTTCCATGACTGAAAGGTCATAAGAGTGTAGTAAAAATAATGAGAAACAATGATCTTTGTCATATTAGTAATAATAATTGAAATTATCAACTATAAAACTTTTCTTGGACGAAGAGAAAAAGAAAGAAGAAGCCCAAAATATTGGAGAATTAGAGTTGCATATGATTTCTCAAGGTGTTCAAGAGTTACAATGGCAGGAATAGAATAAACTGGAGGATAGGGCAAAAGATTTCCTCTAGGAAATTTTAAGAGCAGTAAAGGATTGGATTCTAAGCATGATCATGTAAGATTAAATGGACTAAATAAAAAACTACATAAAATGGATTATTGTGATAAATATGAATATGGTTTGGCTTTGAAAAAAATCAAAATAAGGGAAGACTTGTAGGTAATCCCCCCCCCTTTCTTTTTCCATGAACAGAGATAATGAGGTCACAGGTGATTAGGAACCAAGAAAGGATGGCATAATGACTTGATTTTCAAATGTGCAGGAATGCATATGAGGATATTATGAGCTGAATTATATCATAAAAATTCATATGACAAAACCTTGTCCCCAGGAGCTTGGAATGTGACCACTTGAACCAAAAGCATGTGAAAAGGTAATTACAGTTAAATGAAGTAATTAGCCTTGAACCTCATTCAAGATGACAGGTGTCCTTTAAGGAAGAGATTAGGTTAAAGGTACCCACAGAGGTAAGACATGTGAAGGTACAAGGAGAAGATCACTGTTATGGGACAAGGAGCAAAGCCTGTGAACATATGTCAATACCCTATCATAAAGTTCTACCCTTCACAACTGGGAGACAATAAAATTCTGCTGCATAAATCAGCAAGTCTGTGGAATTTGGGGAGGGCAGCCCTAGCAAGCTAACATGGAGATGTGGAGGAATAAGGATGAGAGCAATGGGAAAGAGCTACTAACTCATATTCCAGACCTTGAAGTTGGTGGTGTATGGGAAATGAAATCAAAGCTACTCAAAAGTACTACCGGGCATATTTGTCCTCAGGATCTTAAATACAGCAGGGTACTCAGTGAATTGCTTGCAAATGTAGAGGAGAATATATATACCTTCCTTTTCCTAATAATTCAAATTCAATTCCAAGATGGAAAAATTCAAAGGGATCAAACAAGCATCTTGTTTTAGCATATAAGCCAGTGGCATTCTTATGCACACTCCTAAGTACAAACTAAAGTAGTTTAATTAGGTGCACTATTTAGATCAATCCAGATTTAGATTGCCAATTTAGATAGCAGCTGGTATAAAACAGAGGAAAATAACTAAAGACCTCTTTCACATTTTGTCTACTTTACACTAATTTAAATTTGGGATAGTTGGCAGGCTACTTTTTTAAGATTTTATTTTGTATTCTCAAGAACAATAGTCAAAAGAAAGAAAAATGAAAGCAGACATACCAGTAGACCAGTGGAAAGGCAGAAATTTCCTTAGGAAAATGAAGTGATCTTAGATTCAAAACCAAGCAAATATGCAAAAAATATAATACTTTACCAAATGCAATTCTTGCCAAAGACTATGCTAGAGGTAATGATGCCTTAATTGCTTCTTTAATAGTAGCTTAAGACCCAAGTTAATTTGATGCCATGAGGAGATTTCATAAAGCAAATAGAATTACCTGCTAAAGAGGGAGTAAGACCAAGAGACTTTTGAGGTCTTCTTGAAAATCACAAATAGCTATTATCTGGAGCAATTAGATAACTGAGTTCTCATGACCAGTTACAGAGATATGAATCTATTTGAAAAGGGGTAAAAATAGAGATTTCCAAAAAGAATACTTCCGAAAACATTTGGTAGTTTCAAGACAATGGAGTTAGAGTCTACGAAGTAGCCATTCTGCTCCTGTGAAAGAGATCAGGAAATGTGAAAAAAAGATACTCAGAAAACTTAATCCATTAAAAGGAAGCCATTTAAAACAATTGCTGAAAGCTTATTATAATAGTCTATCTCTTGTGTAACAAAAACAACAGCCAAAAAAAAAAAAAAACCCACATGATGGAGAGAATGCTAATTGGGAGGGTTTCTTGTTTTGCTTATTTGATCTGATTGTTAACCTACCAGATAGTTTGAGAACCTTCTACATGCTTTTGATGAAAAATCCAAAAAGAAAAAAATACACTCCTAGGAAATGAAGCCTTATAGAAAGAAAACCTTATAGAAAGAAAAAGGAAAAGCTTTGAAAATTGTGTAAGAGAAAATTGTGTAAATTTTTCATGCTAAAAATAGAAAAGAAAGATGATAATAAAAAAAGTAGATAGGGCTTTATAAAACTCACTAAGAATTTGGGAAAAATTGGGTTACATCGTGAGAAAAGGGAAGAATTGAGACATTGGAAGCCTTGCTTTAGAAGTAAAGGAGATTGAAGGTACTTTCCTAGTGCTTTTGAAATCCTAATACACAATACTTAGGAACTGGAAAACTAAAGCTGTGAAGGGAAACCCAGCCTTGTGACACACAGTTTTCATCCCGGGAGTTTCTGGAAGCACATGTTTAGAAATGTGAATGGCAGCACTGTAAACTCAGCAATCTGTTGATAGTCACTCTCCAGTTGACTCAGTGAATCTACCAAACCAAGCTCCTCAGAAGGCAGCAGGAGGGTAGGAGGAGGAGCGCTGGGCAAAAACCTCGGAGTTCCCTTTGTGAAGAAAAGGCAGGAACCAGAGCACAGAGCATGGGTATTGTCGTCGGGGGAATAAGGCTCTGTGGAAGGGCTGTTGCTTCAGGCGTGAAGAGCCGGTCACCAATGAAGGGCGGCACACACCAGAAAGAGTTCCGGAGAAGCAGCTGTGGAATGTGAAGCTGATACAGTGCTATTTTTACTTCTTCACACATGCTAATCCTGGAGCAGACAGGAGCAACAGACTGGGGTTAGAGTGATTTCCTTTAGGAGTAACAGGAGGATCAGGTTGCAGATACTGCTGTTAACTGGAGCTATCAGAATTCAGAATTTAGGGTGACTGAATTCAGGGATTAATATCTTCAAAATTTCATTCCTCCAATAAGGCAGTGAATTTCAGTTTTGTATTCTGATTTCTCTCTGAAAATCTAAAGTTTGATTCATTTGCTAATAGTCCCTTCTATAAGACATGATTGAATTTATTTCTAGGTTCTCAAATTCTCTGGTACAGCAAGATGAATGAGAAGACTCTTCAGAAGTTGGAATTTTTAATTAAATACGGGTTAAAATTTCAACCTATCATGAAAAAACTCCTAACAATCTACAATTACCTATTCTAAATACCCATTCTAAAATAACATAGATCTAAGTATGATTGTAAGCATAGGTACAAGCGTAGGTAAAGTATAGATAGGATATAGGCTTACACCACAGTGAATCCAGGACTCTCATTATAGACTACTAGGAATTCTTCCCACCAACAAGAAGTACTATATTCTTGTTGACCATAATCTTTCTTGGTAATGCCAAAAGACTAAGAAACAATAGAATAACAGGGTATATTGGGGAACAATATTCACCATCTATCATAGCCAAGTACAGCAAACTAGCACAGTAACTAAAAATATAGCTATGATTCCTAATTTCAAAAGTTACCAACTTTTGAAACTTTTTAATCAAATTATTTATTCTCTCTCTGCTTGGCTGTTCATCTTCAAAATAGGGGTAACAAGCATCTCTCTCAACTGATTGCTATGGTGATTGTATGAAGGGAAAAGTCAATCGGTGCTATTACATAGTAAGAATTCAATTAATTTTAGATAAAATTGGAATTACCCTCTCATGTCAGATTAAACCACTTTCTATTTGTCTGTACCACATTCATGCTTTTACATGTTCCCAGGCTCAAATCTGCCCTTGGAGAAAAAAAAGAAAAGGTTTACCCACATGGTGAAGAGCGCATGCCTCAAGGCCAGAACATGAAGGTTCAAATCGCACTCACGGTATAACTGCAGGGAAGGCAGCTTCATGGGACCTCAGTTTTCAGCTCCGTACTGTGTTGTAAGGTTGTCATGAGGATTAAATGAATTACAATTCGCGAGTGAAGTGCTTAGGAGTTTGCATGTGTAAATGATGCTTTTACCAGATGCGTGACAACCAGGGCGTTCTATGGATCTCATGTTACCATTTTGCCTTAAAAAACAAAGTCCCTGCTCCAGTCTTCATCTAGAACTTTGTGCTCAGCGTGGCATGGCTGCCTGGTGGAGACACTGTCTGCCTGCGGGGGCAGCCCTAGTCCCATGTGTGTCTGTGCCTACATGCCCTAAGCTTTAATAGCAGTAGGAGTGGGGAGGAATAGAGATCTAATATAAGCCCCAACTGTGTCAAGCTCTAACTCATCCTTTGTCCCAATAATCTGCATTAGAAGATTAGCACATGACAGCATTATTGAATAGCCTATCCAAAATAAATAAACTGACTAATTAAACCTGTGGAACCTTATGAGAATAGAAGGAAAGGTATTTGTTAACACTCATTGTTTAGGCATTCCTGATTTCATAAGGATAACAACACAGCACCACTAAAACGTTAACTGTTTAACTATCACATATTTTTAAGGTTTGTGAAATCAAGAAATGCCAAGAGATATCTGGTACAAAATTAAATGTCATTAAATGAATAAAGAAAATGTGGCATTACACATAGTGAAGGTAAACTTGAGTCATTTGCAGGAAAACAGATGCACTTTGAGACGGTCATGTTAAGTGAAATAAACCAGACACATGAGCTTAACTATTGCATGACCTTCCTGTATGAGACTCCTCAAATATTAATAAAGAACAAAAATCAAAGGCAATATTGAATATATAGGTTTTTTTGCAGAAGGAAAGGAACGGAAAGATGAGAGGAGGGGGATGAGGGTAGGAGAGAAGGATGGTAAAAGAATTAATATGTGTTGTGGACATATGCCAACTCCCCAGCAGGAATGTAAACACTGTGTACCATAAACATGTACCAGTAAAAAATGAAAAGTTAAAAAACTTTACACAAAAATTTTAACTCCTCATCACTTACAAAAAGAAATAGGATATTATAAGTACCCAATGCAACAAGATGTTGTTAGTTCACTTACTTATGGGAACAAGTATAATATTTTCATCATAATATGATCTTTTGTTTAAAAACAAAATCCATAATGTCATATCAATAGATTACCAAGTAATTTAATCCATTCAAAATAAAAACAATAGACTAGTATTCCCCAGTTCACAACCCATAAATATTAAAGATCTTAAGTGTTCTAGATTTCAGGTCTTGATAAATCATCATGTCCTCCAGTAACAAGATTGCCCCAATTGCTTCCATCTTTCACTTTCTATATTTGAATCAGTATATTTCATTCAATATTCAAACAGCATATCAAATATCTATAATGACAAGTTCTATGCCTTTTTTTTGCTGAATTTTTCTCTGAAATCCAAAAAGTTTATAATGATTAATAAAGTACAAGACCAATGATTAATTAATTTCTCGAAAGCAAATTGTCAAGATCTAATTAGCACTCCCCAAAAGTTTCTTGAGTTCTCTCTCATTGATATTACCCTCCCTGAATAGGTACCAAATAAGCAATAAAGGTGGAAAGGACACAGCCAGTAACATCTTCCTTACCTTGTTCGCCCATGTAAGCTGCCTTTATTACTTGGTTTTGAATGTCCAAAGGGGCTTTAAAAAGTCTTCTCTCCAAAGACTTTAAAAAAAAAATTATATCTGACAGTGTTAACAGGGAAATGCACACCAAAAGGAAAACTGATCTATGTAACAAAATAAGAATTTTCTATTTATTTGACACAGTAATGCATGTTTTAGGAAATTCAACTAATTATATATATGCGGGCAAATATGCAAAAGCCTACTGTACATTATATGGTCTTTGCAGTGGTTTTCTTGCTAGGTTGCTGTTTAAAGTGTTAAAATCATCTAAATATGTATTAATAGAATAATGAATTAAATTATAATTTATATAGCAAGTTATTATTATCTTAGTTAAAAAGTATTTGTAAGGTACATATATAATTAAGTGGTTCAAAACAGGTTAAATGAAAAAGACTACATAGAACAAATATGATTCAATTTTATTGTTGTATACATGCTATTGTATTGTTGAAAGGTATACATAAAAATAACAGATCCTATTGGAGTTAATAATTGAAACTTTATATACTTTCATCCTTTAATATCCTGTGACAAATCAATGTATTTTCCAGTGGAGAGAAAAGAATTAGAAGGCAAATGTGGTTTTTGAGGGGTTTTGCAACTATCTGCAAAAATCAAGACTTAATCAAATTATTGTTAAAGCACCTCTTAAAACCAGATGCCTCTTTAGTCTCCTTCCTCACGCAGGACTATACAATGCCAAGCTTCCTTGCCCTTTTATAGACTGACTGCATCTATAAGAGATTGTAAAAGTA
>PVJX010031984.1:0-20830 GCA_004027295.1 Dolichotis patagonum | reverse complement strand
TGCAAAACTCTCTCTAGAAATTAATGGAGAATTAAGAAATTAATGGAGAAATAAGATGCTTCCATGACAAAGAGGAACTAGGAGAATTTGTGACCACCAATCCAACCCTACAAAAAATACTGAAGGACATTCTAGGGAGAGAGAACAAGAATATGAGCATTTCAGGAACAGTGGCAGAGAGGCCTCAGTGAATGAGGCAGACAGTGGAGTGGATGACAAAAATAGACTATCAATGGCAGAAAAATAGAATAGCAGAAATGAGGCAGAGAAGATTGGCTATAATCTCTAGTATAGAGGGCCTTGAAATATTAACAGATAGAAATACAGGCAGAGTAGATCAGGAGATAGGGTCCATTGAGATGCTCTATATAGGGAGGCAGTGGGACCCAAAACAAGCAGGGCACCCCATGGGAGTGAAAGGGGAGGAAATGTCTAAAAAAGGAAGGCAGAGGATATTGTTAATTGTGTAACAAGATTTAAAATGTACATTATTCTCATCATTCTGCTTGGATGGATTACATGCTTTTCCAGTTTGTCTACTTACACTAGACTTGAGGACAACGTCAGCTCTCCCAAAAATAAGAGGACATAATATGGTAATCATACTTAATTTCCTATCAACTTAACTAGAAGCCCTGTATAACTTATACTGTCTTATGTGACTTTTCTGCCTCATGCTTTTCTAGGAATTGTTTTGTTTTATCTTGCTTTGTTTTGTTTTTCCTGCTAATACAGAAATGATAGATATACACGTAGAAACTCATGCATGTGTAGAGCTTATAAACAGTTTATGAGAACCAACTATGTAATACATGTTGAAATGAACAACTATTTTGAAGAAAAAGAGACTACTCTACAATAACCAGTGCTGATTCCATAATGTCATGATGTGAAGTCCGGCGAAACTATCACTTTTTGTTCAAAGTGATCTTAGCTTGCTTTGCCTTGTTCAAGTTCAACACATATGAAGGTATGGACAGCGTTTTGAGGAGAATGAGAGACACTATGACAGCCATTCTTGGCTTCCCTAATATCTGGTCTTGAAGTCCTGAAATGCCCTCCTCGTCCTGCTCAGATCAATTCCATACTAGGTTGTTTCATGTGAATTCCCTGTCTGTGACAATCTGGACAACTATTTGGAAGAAAACAAGAGTCAATATGACAGAGAGTGAAAATCTCTGATTGTCTAGTTTTGAAATTTTTGTCGCTTACGTTGCTTTCTTGTGATCTGCTTTTCTCTGCTTTGTTGTGTTTAATTTTACCCTTTTGATATAATTGCATGTATATTTGAGTGGGTAAGATGGATGACCATATTGCTGTTTTTGTCAGATCATGGAGCAGAACTGTTAACAGTCGCACTGTTTGAATGTCTACTTTACAAGTTTTAACTGTAATTTGAACAACTATTTCCAAGAAGTCAGTATGTAATTTGTCAAGCAATAATTTCTTAGGTTTTTTTGTTGTTGTTCTTTTCCTTTTTTCCTAGGAATTCTGTATTGTTGCTATCTTTTATTCTGTTTTGTTTTGTTTTTCTCTTTAAATAAAATAACTTTAAAAAAATAAATCATAGACAAGTGGTAAGACAAGTGTTGTAGTCAGGGGTTGTGCAGAGAACAATTAGAATCAAGATGTGGAATTTAGAATATTATTTTATGATGGTCACCCAGAGTTAACACAAGAAACTGCAGGAAATCTGTCTGCAACACCAAAGACATAGAATATTTAGTCAAAGGCCTGAATTACACAGCAATGTCCTACATGAGCTCAGATAAAAACCTAGAGCCCATGACAATGCCTCCCACAAGTCCAGCTGGATGTCTAGAGTCCACAAGAAGGAGTCATGCCACTCTCTTTTATGGATCTTTTATGCTCGGAAGGCCCAAAAGTCAGCAGTGGAAGTTGGAAAGTCTGTGCCAGCAGGGTGAAGGAGTTGTGCTGGTAGTTTGAGGGTTCTACACTGCAGTCAAGAAGTCATGCTCAAAACCAAAACCAGGGCTGTCCTGAAAAGCATCACAGCCATCCTCAGTGACACGCAGGTCTTGAGCTCCTCTGACAATAAGAACAGTGGAATACATGCCAAGAAGCCAGCATGACAAGTTTATCATAGTGATTAAGTGGTATGCATCTTCCCCTCTGGAGCCAGAAAGCAATGCTCCATGTAAGGACCAGAGCTCCTCCAGGAGAGCCAATGGCTCTAACAGCAACTCTTAGGAGAATCCACAATGCCTCAATGACTTCCTTCTCCTTCTCCATGTCTCTATTTATGCTGGTAACTTTCCTCATGTAGAACATCTACATTCAGTGCCTTGCTAATTTAATTTAGCTGGTGTTAAGTTGACTAAGAGTTTTTAATCCATAACAAGTCACATAGCAAGTGGACAGTCATACAGAGCAGTGACTCTTCCTATAAGGGTTGGGATGGTGACTCCTGGCTTCCTCAGGGTGATAGAGAGCTATTTATAATATCAATCCTTAGGATGTGGGTGTATTACTTGTCTTTTGTCTTAAGGTTTGGCCCACAGTGGGAGGTGTCTGTCTCCCTAGCAGTTGCAAGGTATTTGCCCTTCTGCACTGGCTCCTTAGAGGACCTAGCCCTGTCTGACTGCCTAAAGTATTTCTATCTAATTCAGTTGCCTGTAACACTGCTACTGTATATATCTACAAACTTTTCTGAAGAACTGCAGAGTTAAGTCTTTGAAGAAAGGCACATGAGAAAGTGAAGGATAATTGTTAAGCAGGAAGTTGTATATAGGAGAAAAAAGGCTTTAAGATTTTCAGATTCTTATGGTAATATTTTTCTCTGTTAAGAGGTTTGAAATACTTTCAAGTGATAATCAATTGAACACTAGAAGCTAATTCCTCTTTCCTTCTCTTATTCATCACTTTTTTCTCCCATTTAACCTTGCTGATAATATTGATTTTCTTCTTGAACTCTAATTATAGTAATATTCTGAAATGTACATCTCAAATGGCATCCTGACCTCTGTTTACCTTCAATCATGAGATTCTGCTTATCATCCCTTTTCAATGAAGCCTAACATTAGACTTCCTTTCTGATGTATCTTATCAGCACACTGAAAGCTTCCACAATCACTGACCCATCTCATTCAGGATGAATCTCCTTTACAAAACTAGAAAATAATTGCCCAAATATTGTTTCTTGATATCTTTGATGAAGCTGTGAACTTTAGACTTTTCTTGAGAGTGTAATCCAAGGTCTTTCACACTTTTGGTGGATTCCATTTCCTCTTCTGTTAATTATCCCTACTTCTTACCTTTAAGACTTCTCATTTTTCACAGTGAAGATAGCTATAGTCAATCATATCACTCTCATCAGATTCTGGTCTATGAGTATATAATCAAAAGTTTCCCTCAACACAGGCACGAATATCTTACTGTAGTCTTTTGTAAATTCTTTTGAAAATGTTACAGGAAACCTGATATGGTTTCCTGAATTCCAACCCACATGTTTCTTTCCAGAAAATCTCCAGGGGGAGATTTTCATCCTTTGTAGAGTCTTCCAACTCTGTTTTTCTCAGGTCTTCATCAGAAAATTGCCTCCAGATTGGGCCCAGAGAGGTGACATGGCCCAATTGGTTTGGAAGGAAACTTGAGTTGTAAGGTATTTACAGGCTTGGAAAGGGAGTAGGCAAGACCAGCTCTGCCATTCTTAGAACTCAGTACAAAATGAAAATGTAAGCCTCTTATCAAAGATTGTTGAGTTACAAGTTGATGGCCACAGATCATTAAACCAAGTGTGAGGCTCATAAGAACACAGAGCCCTGTGTGAGCCCACAGGACTTCTGTCATCATAATGTGAAGTGTTAGAGAGGAGATTCTGGTTCTCTAGACACATCTCATCTGTGCACCAAGAGTAATTGAGCAAAATGTTCCCTTCAGTAGATTATTAACATTATTGCTTCATTTGTAAGACATGTTTGGTATTTCTTTGCTAACTATTCCAATGTGTGACTTCCTTCCTTTTTTTTTTCTTTTGATTATAGCCAGGTAGCATATTTTTTCCTCTGTCTCAGTATAGTGGCCTGAATTTGCTTTCACTAAGCTTTTATTTGTGAAATACTGTTCGTCCTTATAAATACACATAATCACATAAAGGGAATCCACAGAATACATACAGTCTGTTGCAAATAAGTCTTCTGGATGCAATATGCACAAACAACAGCCATTGCCCTTAAGTGGCTTTCTGTTTAAGTCAAAAAATAGACAATTAGATTAACATTATTTTAAAATCACTTTAAATGACAACTCTGTATCATGTATATGTAGTGGTGTTGCACAGATTTTGTCCAACTCTCTTTTACGCCTCAGTTATAGTGAGATCAGTCCCTTCCTGAGCATTGCTTTGTGTGTTAGTGGTTTGCTCCAAGTAGATAGGAGATAACTTATGGATGGGTCCTTACAATTATTTGGTGCCTCCACGTATTCTATGGCAACACAGAGATAGTGGATGGAGGAAAAAGACCACTGGGTTAGGAATCAAAAGCTCATGCTACTTTTCTTCACCCACTGATGGAACTTAAAACATATTCTTCCTCCCTCTTCCATCTTTAGTTTCTTCATATACTAAAATAAGATTAGTAATTCCTTCCTAGCAGAGCTGGGAAATTGATTGTGAGCATCAGATAGAATTAATGTGTGAGCATGGTGAAGAGTTTTCCTTCTGAATTTCCTTCTGTCTGACATGCAGACACTTCTTAACAGGGTCCCTGCTCCTAAGGTCTTTGTAGTGTATAATAGAAGTAAGACAATTCTCTGAATAACTCTGAAGTAGTCTATGATAAGTCTCACAAGAAACTTCAGATTGGTTCATGAATTTCAGGTGTAGAAGGCAAATCAGGCATTGTGAAAGTGGAGCATTTCTTTGGGTATCGGGCTTTAGGTAGACTTTGTTGAGGCTGAGAAAACATAATCTAAGGAATGGAGAGAATATTAGTAAAGTTAGGGATATGGGAAAGTCTACAACAAATAACTAATTCAAAAGCCCACTTTGACTAAAATCTAAGGATGGTGAAGCAAAGAGAAATTTAAAGTTAAGTTATCATGGGTCTTGACCATTTGACTGCTAGTCAACTAGATGTTTTTAGGAACAGTATAATCTTTGAAAAAGTTTAGGAAGAAAAATAGTATCAAAGTTTTTGTGGAAACAATTTCAAAGCAAATGAGTTTATAGTGTAATAGGCATGTGACAAATTTTTATACCCTATTAAATGGTCTATATATTTACCTATAGACTATGACATTGATGACAGTAAATAAGATGTTTTCTCAACTTTCAGACATTCAAAATTATTCACAACACATTCATGGTGAGGAATACAGATGGAAGAGTAGAGTCAAGAGAAGTTTCTAATACTATGTAAAATGAACCCAGAAAAGCTTTATATTCCATTCAATTTGTTAATGCATTTGCCTTAATGACACATTAGTTCAAAAGTCAGAGTTATGTGAACACCAGTGCTAGTATAGATCACTGCAATACACATATTTTCTATGCCAAAACTTCATATTTTTAAATTTTTAAAGTCACCTGAATATGCTTATTTTGCTTCTGCATAAAGTCAATGCCTTTATTCACTCATCAGTCTCATTTGGCAAGCAAGTTGTCTTGGAATCTTCCTCCTCACCAACTGTCTTGCTGACTGTCATTTGAGTTTGTTAGTCATAATCCTTGGTGAGAAGTAGGTGGCAATTAACAGCTTCTCTGCAAGGTATCTCCTGATGCAGGTGACCTCCTTGGCATTTTGTTTGAAAATGACTGGGTAACAATCATCATCTCCTGGTGATACACTTTTCTGAAAGTAAGCTCTGCATCTCACTTATGATTATGCTTATTAAAAGTCATGTCAGCTTACCTTGGAGAAGTAACTCATTAGGCATGTGATTTGTTCCTGTAACATTCATTAAAATCTCACTGTAGTTGGAGGAAGTAGCAACTTTTCTATCAGGAATACTAGAGAAACAGATGTGGATTCTGTAGGTACCAACTGTCAGAAAAAGATAAAATAAAAATTGGGCAGCACCCAAAAACCAAAGACTGTTTGAAGCTGAAAATACCTTTGAGCTCAAACAGGTTCCTAATTCATTATTGACATTGTTTGATGCTAGAGAATGATCAACAATAATTTGAAAATTATTAAATAACCTTTAAATTCAGATGAAATTTTTTAAATAAATAGGTCTAGGTGTTTATAGCTCTTTAATAAAAGTTAAAATAAAATTTGATATTTTTACTATTATAAGGAAAAACACAAACTGTCTCATATATATTGTTGTGGTTACTCATTACTACTAAGACTAGACTATCTTATACCTTATCTGAGAATCCATTAGTACTCAAGAAATCACAGCAATCTCTAAATTCTAGTTCTCAGGAAGTGTATGGGGAACTGGGGTTACTCTGCCTTTCTTAATTCTTACAAACTTGTTTCCTCCTCTGAAAATTTAAGGCACAGCCTTAAAAATCCTGTGTCTTCTCTGCCAAACCCTGGTCAATCCTTACTCTACACATCTGTGGTTACATGATTACTTAGTGATTTGGCATTTAAAGAAATACAAATATCCAGCTATTGATAACATTCTGAGAAATCATTAAGAGCATCTGTGTGGGTCAACGTCTACAAAATTGATGATTTTCTTAGACTGCTCTTTTAATTACTTCTAAAACTTTGTTAATTGTATTTTTGTTAGTATTTGAGGAGGAGAATATAAGTTTATCATATTTTATTGTTAGATATAGTAGTAAAACATCTTCATTTGTGTATTAAATTATGTAGACTTTTTAAACACAAGCACTTTCTATCAGTGCTAAATCCTTGTGCATTTAAACTTAAACAGCTGTGTAGGATTTAAGACTCATCATTGGCTCCAAAATAGAATTTAAAGCATCACTTTGCTTTACCAACTTCCCCTTGTTTTAGTTTTGCAGAAAGTTAACTGCTGTTGGCATTCCTCGCAAAGAGCATTCCTTGACTCAAAGCATACATGCACTGAATAATACATGAGTCTGTAGCAAGATGAGTTAGAAGTATACTAAAAGAGAATGGCAATAGGTGCAAAGAAGTTTAAATCTTACATTAAAGTCCAGAATGATTTTGTATAAGGATTCAATAAGATTTAAAGAAAAGCTTCACTTCATTTGGTAACTTTATTTTTAATTTAACTTTAGCTACATGGGTTAGCAATTGGTGAAAAGATCTCTTTATCTATTTAAATATAACTATCTAGGCTCTAACAGCAATCTCTATTTTTCTTTAGTGCAGGCAGAATCAGTTTCAAATATACTAGTTCAGTCTTTCATGTTAGTCCAGTGTGCAGAGAAAATTTTCTGCTACTTATTTACCCACACAGAGATCTTCTGTCATTTGTCACTTGTCACTTCTCATAAATTGCTTCTTTGAGCTGTTGTAAAAAGCTTTGCAAAATCTTGTTTCTCTTTGCCACTTTGTATGTTTCATGAAAATGACTTGACAAAAGGAATAGCCATTTTCTATCATCAGGATTAGTGATCAGTTGATCTTGTTACTAATATAGGTAATGACTTCCCTAATCACCAGAGCAAAATACCCAAAAAGAATGGTTTGTCTGATTGGTTTTCATCGTTAACACTACAATGAGCTTTAAAAATTTTGGAGTCCATGCCCGGAACAATATTACAGAAACTTGAAAGCAGACTTCCCTGAGGTCCTCCCTAAATACCCCTAGAAAGATCACCTGGAGAACTCAAAGAAGAATGTGAAACTATATAAGTGGCAGGTGAAATATGTAGAAGAAAAGGAGACACTTTAAATTATTTCCTGTTATAGCCTAGACATTTTGAGAGATACTTCTGTCCCAGAGGGCAGGAATGTGGCCATATTTTTGCTAAGGCTTTGATCCACAATTCCCATGTATAAAACATACCTTCTCATCAATATATGCTTTAGAGGAAAAACTACAGAAACAGCATTATATGGTAGCTCCTTGAAATTGTTTAAAGAATAAGGGATGACTTAAGTAGGAGGAGGAAATGGGAATAAGTAAAAGATGCCAAGAGAGTCTCCTTTATTTGGCCTAAACAAGACTGAGCTAAAAGAAGACTTTGCTTTTTATTATTCCTCTGAAGAACTAGTATAGTACTCACCATGAGTAGAATTATTTTTTTAGTTACTTTCTAGTGAATATAGGAAAAAGCAAATCAATATCAATTCAACCACATGCTAAATTTGGGTATAATCCTATGAAAGTCATTTTAATCTTTCTAGATCTTCATGTACAAGACTTGGGTACAACATGATTTCCAAGATACTTCTAATTAGAACTTCTGATTAGAATTATTGGAGATTTTCAAACAACAACAACAGCAGCTGTATTTCTGAAATGTTCTATGTGAAACGTTGCCTGAAGGATTGAGGATATGGTCCAGTGAGCCTAAATCCTCTCTGCAGTGTGTGTGGAATCAGAATAATGGAGTAGGGACTGGGTAATGGAATGGGAAGTCTGCCAGGAGGAGAGGACCTCTAAGTTTGTATAGAGAGGAAACTGGTGAAAAGGACTAGAGAAGAGAGCACATTGATGAAAAAAAACTAGTAAACTAGCATAAGATTGGGGAAGTGGAGGGCTGAAAAGCCCAAATGGAGCTTTCTACAAGTAACTTCTACAACTTTCCTCTGCATCAGAGATGATTTTGTTTTCGTATTCATCTAAACACATCATAGCTTTCATACATGTTGAAGTTTGGGTCTCAACTGGTATTTCAACAGTTGCAAGTACCTTATAGTTAGTAGTAAATTTTTGTGTTATTTAAAAAAATCCCAAACAACCGAAGAAATGTAGTGTCTAGTATAGCCATTCTGAAATAGGAGAGCATATATTAGTCACCACCCTTCTCTTCCTGGGGACTAAGCCGATATTTTAGAGGAAGCTGCTAGTACAACTTTATTACCCTAGGGTATAGGACTACAGAGGAATGGGCACTGGGCTCGAAATTAGGAGAATATGAGTACAGATGTGGTGTCTAACCAACTATTATCCATGTATATGAATACAAATTGTCAAATTCAGCTTTATATTTCTAAAATTTTTGAATTTGTGATAGACAATTCTCAAGTTCTGTTATAACTAAAATCCTACATTTGTTGAGGAAGCAAGCACACTCCAGATGAAGGTGGAACCTCTCCCCTTAAATCAAGGGTAAGAGCACCCACTAACTCCAAGCTATTTCTGCATTTTGCTTCTCCTTGGAAGTGAGCAGTGAATGCAAGGACTAAGCAGTCAACCTGATCCTGGACCAGGACAGCAGCCAGGGAGAGAAGGGAACAGCCAGATCCCGTAGCTATATACATTAACTCTACTTGAATTTGTACCCCACATCCTACATTTTTTCAGAGACCAGAAGACTGATGGTATTACCCATCTATCAAAGGGAGCAAGGCCATACATTGGTGTAGATGGTAGCCACAATCTGGGGTGAATGAAAAGAATGGCCACTGGTGCAGACAGGATATTTCAAAAACCCATAGGTCCTAGGCAGAAAAAATTATGACTGATTATATTACAAGACTACAGATTTTGGAAATAAACCATTCATTCAAGAACACAGGAGTTACTTCTTTGATTCAATATTTTTTATTTTTCTATTCTGTATTATTTTCATTTTTCCTTCATTGGGTTTTTGGGAGGTTTGGGGTTTTCCCTTTTGTTCCATTTTAGTTTCTTGTCTCTCCTTTCCTTTCTTTCCTATTAAACTTTTCTCTCTCCCTTCTTATGTTGCTTTTATTTCCTATATTTTGCTCTCTGTTTACCTTTTTCTTGCTTTCTTGTCTTCTTTCTCTTACATCTGCTCTTTAAACTACTAATTGCTTTTATTTTTTTTTTGGTACCGGGGATCGAACTCGCAACCTCATGCTTGCCAGGCAGGCGGTTAAGCCACTGAGCTAAATCCCCAGCCCTACTAATTGCTTTTAATTAAATAGAATTTCCTATTTCACTTTTCTCTCCTCTTTCTCATATCCCACTGACTAATTTCTCAACTTTGGTTTTTCCATTCTTCATTTCCACAACCCCTCTACCTTTACCAGTATTTGATACTAGAATTGATGCTGAGTTTATTATCATAGCTAAGCTGGCATGGCTTTTACTATTAATTGATTTTCTTAGAATTCTAATATCTGGACTTCCTTGGGATCATTTACAATATTGTCACATTCCTGGAGAACAGGGAACTGGGAAATATAAGGTACAACCTCCTATCCTATGTAAACACAGGTGATTTGATACTTAGACAATAGTTAGCCCTGCCCACGGGACACCACTAAAAAGTAGATAGTAGCTACACACTTCTTTATACCAAAAATAAGGCTTTCCATTACAATCAACTCACAAGCCTCAACACAAAAACAAATAAGCAATATATATATATATATATATATATATATATATATATATATAAAGACAAACCAATAAAACGCCTCCAAAGTCTTCAGCTTCCCCAAAGTTGATCCATGGAGCATTGAAGAGGAGGAAAACAAAAGTCACACAGCTGATTTATATGAAATGATATTAGCAGAAATAACAAAACACATCAATAAATCATTTTGCAAGTGCATATAAGAGGTAGACGACAAGCCAAATAAACGAACTGATCAGAAAATATAGAGAAAACACTAATAACAAGCTAGCATAGCTAAACAAAATGATAAAAGACATGAATGACCAGTATAAAAAAGAATCAGAGTCCATTAAAAGGCTGCAAATATAAATTCAGGTGGCTAACATTTCCACCAAAAGTATAAGCAGCAAAATCGATCAATGCAAGACTAGAATACAGGACTATAGTCCTTGACCAATTAATAAGAGATACTTTAAAACAACAAAATATGAAAAAATGGATCTAACAGCTCCTAAATGGTGCAAATAAGACTAATCTAATATTAATTGGAACTACTGAACACAGTCATAATGCCATAAAAATCTGTTTAATAGAATAGTAGCAGAAAACATTCATAATTAGAGAATAGAAATTGGCATATAGATAATGGAGGCTTATAGGATCCTAAATAGCTGTGACCAGAAAAGAACCATTCCAGAACACATTAGAGTCAAAATCCTGGAAGTCCAACAGAAGAATAGAATCTCAAAAAGTGGTTAGAGAAAAGCAGCAAAGCACTTACACAGGTAAAACCATTAAAATTACAGCAGGCTTCTCAATACAAACCTTAACACATTCAAGAGAGAGCCATAACTGGTAGATTACTGCCAGCTGGCTCTAACTTGAAATGACTTTTTATTGGGCAGCTTGAACTACGAGTAGTACACATGTGACTGGCCCATCAGATAATTTATACCATTTCTCAGGGGATCTTTGATTAGAATAATTCAAAGAAAGGTATCGATTCAGAAGACCAGATATCATCATACTACAATTCTTTAAGGTAAACATTCAAATGGTATTTAAAATTGTAACAGAGTTAATATGTGTCACATTAAATTATATGTATACATATTATATATACCAGCAATGGGATATTCATAAGACTTCTGTGTTAAAATTGAGAGAATTAACTAGTAACCTATGAAGAATTCCCTTGGGTACAAATTACTCAAAAAAATTCACTTATAGGGGCTTACTTATGATTGGCAAGAAATGTATGCAAACAGTATAAAGAATGTTATAAAACATTATCTGATAAAGTGGGTGCTACTGTGACCACCAAAAAGCCAAACATTTTTATTACTTCTGTGCATTCTGCATAAATCTGCCTTTATGTATAAAATATTTTAAAGAAATTCATGAATATAAACAAATGTATTTTAACTTAAGAAAATAAACAAATTTATTGATTATTATAAAATTTTTGAATTGATATGAATAGTATTAATATTTATATTTGGATAGTGATTTTTCAAATTCAAATAACTAGATTCAGCCCATTTGTAGCCTTTTTATTAATTTTATTATGAAAAAGGTCAAAAAAGTGATTAGATCCATTTGTACCAACTGTAGTATAAACTGTCCAATGGGCATGTCATGTGTGTACTAATGGAGATTCAAGCCAACAGGAATGAAGAGGCTAAAAGAGGGTGGAGTGAACTGTTTCACATCCTAAAAGGAAACAATTTCCAAAACAGGTTAATCTATGCTGCAAACCATCTTTCAAAATTTTTGGAGAAATGAGATGTTTCCTTGATGAAAAGAACATGATAAAGAGAACATGATAAAGAGACAAAGATATTTATGACATCCAAATCAACAACTCAAAAAATTCTGAAGGATATTCTAGAAAGAAACAATGAAGCTAACAATAATGAAAGGACTACAGAATGCATACATCATGTTTGGTGAGCAGTTAGGTTACAAGGGAAAGACAGGGAATCGACCACAGGAAAATAAAGCAATGACAATACCTATCAGTGTTACCTCTCAATGTGAATTTTCTCAATTCTCAGTGAAAAGACTCAGACTGGTAGAATGACTCAAGAGATAAAATTCAATAGTATATGACAAGATACACATTTAACCAAAAAGAAGCTCATATACAAAAAATAACATTTTATGGAGAAAGAAGGAAAAAAAACCATGTGTAGGTATCTAATACACAGATAGAGTTGAACTCCAGCCAAAACTAATCCAAAGAGGCAAAGAAGGTCACTACAGACTGGTTAAGAGAACAATATAATGGGAAGAGACAACAATTATTCATATATGTGCACTAAACAATAGTGCATCCAACTTCATAAAACAAGTACTACTGACATAAAATACTAGATAAACACAAACACGATTATGTTGGAGACCTCAATACCTCACTATCACAAACAGACAAACAAAGAAGACAACAAATCAACAAAGAAATATCAGACTTGAATAAAACCTTTGAACAAAGGTTTAATAGATAATTTACAGTGTGCCAGCCAACAACATGTTCTTTTCAGCAGCACATGGAGCTTTCTCCCAAATAGACCACATATTAGCAAATAAAGCAGGTTAAAGAAATATGAAAGAATTTAAATATCATGCATATTATTAGATCACAGCACAATGAAATAGAAATCAATGACAAAGGAAAAATAAACTACCCAAATGCATTGACACTAAATGATTCACTTGTAAATAAACAATGAGTTGCAGAAGAAATTAAGGAAGAAAGAAGTAAGTGTCTAGAACTAAATGATAATGCCAGTACAACATACAAGTAATCATTCAATACAAAAAAGCAATCCTATCAGCCAAGTTTATAGCTATGATTGGCCACATCAAAAAAAATGGAGTGAACCCTAATAACTTTATGATGTATGTCAAAGTCCTATAAAAACAAAAATAATCCAAACCCAAAACTAGTACAAGTAAGGAATTAATATGTGTTATGTGCATATTCCAACTCTACACAAGGAATGCAAACATTGCAAAATAGAAACATGTATGAATAAAAAAGATTTTAAAATTTCATTATCTCTGCACAAAAAATAAATATTTTTTCATTTAATTCCAACCTTTGTAACTAATATGCAAAGAGATCATAAATGTAAAAAATAACACAAAGCATGACATACTGGATAGCTTTCCAGTTTAGGAATATGAGCAAACAAAGGTCTAAACACTTGGGGTGCATTTTTCTGCACATGTTAGGGCATTAATTTTCATGACTCATTCAACAGACATCCACTGAGTGCCTATTATGTTTTAAGCATTATATCACTCCTGGACATACAATCATAACAGCAGAACACCCTTCTCCAAGTGCTCTTCTCTGTCCAAAACAAGGCTATGTAATGAGTAAAATGAGGTACTTGCAGAGAATTCTACAGGAATGCCAAGTGGGTAGAAGAGATCTTGGAGTCTTCATAGATAAAATAAGATGACAAATGAGGTTTAAAAGTGGCTTTGGAATCAGACACATTGCATTTACAATGAAATGGAGCTTTATACCAAGATTTCAGGCATGGGGACAGATATATTATCCACGCTGAGGTTAGTGTTCTTTCAGAAAAGTGAATCTCAGCCAGCTTCTCAAATTTCCTGAGCAGACTGACTTTAGTGGCACCAGCCTCTTCTTTCAACAAAACTTTAGATTAAAGACAGTGATTTCAAATGCTACCTCATACCTTTCTTTCATTCCTATACTTACATTACAGTTTCTGTAGAGTGTTTATGAGGAAACATCTGCCATGAAAGTACTTCCTTCGCATCTGTTTATAACTGTTAGACAGCCAGAAACACACACACACACACACACACACACACACACACACCCCACAGGCACACACATCCACTAATTTCTCCTGCTTGGATCATAGAAATGTCTTGAACATTTGGAATAATAAGCATTAAAGATTCTGAAGTAAAGTATTATATAAGTATAAGGTATTATTAACATCAGTGATTAACTTTAGTCAGTCAAAATTATAAATCATCTAGTTTATGCTCTTTATAATGAGAGAACAGTTGTCATTTTCTCTGAAATGATCTAAATTAGCCACACTTTGAAGTGAGGTTGAATGTCATTACATTATAATATGCTAATTTCTTCAAAAAGGCTTTTTCCATATTTAAATTTAAATGAAGTTTGAATAAGTATATTATATCAATGTCCTAAATGATAGGAGAATTGTTATATAACATGTCTTATACTGTTTATAGACATTATGCTAAATATTTTGAATTATACCTTTAAAAATCATTTTAATTTTAATGTAATATCTACAAATAATCCAAAGAATAATGTTCATTAACTTACAGGATTTACATAAATCTGGTCTTCCAGTAACTGAAAGAGTTTTTGATGTCAAGTTATCATGAGAACAGATATCCAAGCTGTATTAAAGTACAGCTCTGCTGTTGTAATCAATTTTTAAAATTCCAGTAGTTTTCTGTTCTGCTTTTTTTTCTCTAAATAAAAACAAAATCCCGGTAGTCAAAAGGATTAAGAGAAAATTTCTATCACAGTCTTTGTATTATTCAGACTTTCTTTTGCTGGGACAAAATTCCTGACACCTATACCTTAAAGGAAGAGTTTAATCTGGCTTACATTTTCAAGGGACATGTACATAGTCAAGAGTGTCCAAGGCAGGGACATCATGGTAGAAGTGTGTCCCACAGCAAAGCTCTTCAGTTTATGGTGACTGGCAAGCGGAGCGGAGAACAGCACCAGATAGGAAAGGGAAAGAGACCAGACACAGTATACAGTTTCCTGCCTTCACAACTCACCCAAACACATCCGGAAGTGTAGTCCACCAGTTTCCTGCAGCCAATCAAGTTGACACAATCAAGTCTAACTAGCACATCCCATGCCTCATCAACGACATCCACACACAACTCCTTAAACCACAAGTAAACACAAGACCATACCTCATTATCACATGATACAGGTATCTCATATAAAACTGAACACACACAAATCACTTCTCCCAGAGTCTCAAAGGTTCCAGTATTTCCCAAATATCCAAATTCAAGTCTCTTCTGAAACTCAAAGAAAATTCTTAGCTGTGAACCTCTGTGAAAATAAATGAAAAATCACATAATCCCAAGGTACAATGTACAGAATAAATATTTTAATTCCAAAAGGGAAAAATTGGGGAATAAAAAAGAATCAAGCCAAAGATAGATCAAGGCACAGCAGGCTGCACATTAAGTCCTGTGGCTCTATATCTAGCATCTAAGACACATGGTAAAAATGTGAGTTTCAAAGGCCTGAGGCAGCCCCACACTATGCTCTTGCTATTTGTAGCCTACATGACCTCTTTCTTGGATTAGTGCCACTTACGACCTGCAGCTTTCCTCAAAAGATATTCAATATTTCTGATATCTACAAATTTCAGGTGAGGGGTCCTCTGTATTTCTGAGAACCAACTGTCTAGGAGGTCTTCTGTAGGGTTCCCAGGGACTTTCTTTTCAAATGAAAAGCTTACATTTTCAAACCTTGATCCTACAGTGGGTGAGGTCTTGCTGATTTCTGATATGTCCTAAAGGCATCTGTTATGTCTTGCATTGATGTCCTCTCAAAGCCTCACATACTCATAGATAGAGCATTTGGGAGGTGACTGGATCACTGATGTATGATATTGGATTAGGGGTGAGTGGTGAGTTTAGAGCTATCTGTGATTTTGAGAGATGAGACTTGGTGCCAGAGGTGGGTCACTGTAGGAATGGCCTGCAGGGTATATATCCTACATTCTTGATCCTGCTTGTAACTTTCTGCCTGCCATGTCACTTTACCATCCCATTCTACCTTAGAGCCAGCTAACTGTAGATGAAAACCTCTACAAACTGTAAGCCAAAATAAACCTTTCTTCCTTTAAATTATGGGTGTCAGATATTGTGTCTCAGTGATTAGAAAGTAACTAAGACAGTATCTTTCTACTTGTCTCTGTACAAAATACTTGATTTCTGTTTAATCTCTTCAACAACCATACATCTTTTGAACATATTTTTACATGTGATTTCTTTTGAGCCAAAATTCAGGTTTTTCAAATTTTGGTCCTGGTTTTTGTTCTCATTTCTCATTGTAAATGTATATCTCAGAAAACACCTCAAGAAGGGCCTTTTAGCAAATTCATTCCCCAGTATTAATTTTTCTATATTCAGCCATCCAGGAAGTCAGAGGTCATTGCCGCCACTGTCCAAAGGGACCTGACTATTGTTCAAGCAGATAGCAAAGCTTGGTTTTGTTCCCATGATGCTGGTTTCACTATAATGCAGAATGGAGAGTTGTGAGAAGCAGAGTATGTGAGCAGCACTAGAAAGAAAGGGACAAGGAACTAGACACAGCACCCAAAGCCACCCAAAAGTACACCACCAAGACCTGTCCAGACACATCTGGAAGCGTGACCCATCAATCCACTAACAGCCAAACAAATTTACATGATCAAGCTTAACTGTCACATTCCTGAATGGACCAAAAGGGTTGTCTTCTCCAATCAGACTTTAGAAGCATAAGAACCTCCTATCCAGAAGCTTTGCTTTTCCTTAAGATCTTAGAGTCTTCAACTGGACACTTTGCATCCGATCATAAAACAAGTAAGAGAAAACATACAGAGGATTCAAATATGTGTTAAATATCTACATTAATTATTTTTCTCCTGATAGCAAAGGCAAATTTTCTAGTCAGAATTTGTACTTATTTTGCTTATAGAGCAATCACTATGCCATTTTCCTTTGGGATTTACACAATGTGGAAAGCCAGCAATGCAGATAAAAAAGGCTTCACTGTCATAGGAGAAGAACTCCAAAATTATGAGACTGGTAACTTCTTTAGGAGCTAAATGTCAACACCTTCTCTACTGTAAGAGGGGAAATTTTTTCTATGATAAACAAATCTCTTCCTTCTCAGAAAGGTTTTATTTACATTAGCTAGATAAGTTTTGACTTTAACTTAATGAGAACTATGTCAGTTTTCCAATCTACAAAATTGTTAGAGAATAAATACATGCTATATTAAGCCGCAAAGTTGGAAAAGTTTGTTACAGCAGAAACTATAGTGGGTTGCTATGTATATAAATGCATTACCATATGGATCAGCCTATAGTCACTAAACATTAAGCCCAGGGATGAGTGGTTCCATAAGACTTACTCAGAGGAAAGTTACACAAGAGATAGTTCTACTATCTAACATGTACCCTCAGCTTTCTGAAATAACACTACATAATCATCTTTTGCCCAAGATATGATTCTTATTTCCCTTTTAAATGCAAAGCTTCTATAGGAATGAAAAAGAAACCAAAATCTTCTAGTATATAATACAAAAATGTTGTCAGGTACCACTGAACCACATCTTGGCTTACTTTGAATCTTCTGAATTGATTATATTAAAACTTAGGAGTTTAGAAAAATCTGAAAGTTATGATATTGATAATATATATCAAATATGCCTCTTACCTTGCAGAAAATATGAACTCAAACTCAATGAATGTATCAATACTTCCAGCTCCAAAATCTTCTAGTTCATTTCTCCCACAGAATATCCTGAGCAAGTGTTCTTCTTTTGTTGCATTAGAGCTACATTTCTGCTTTCCATCGTGGGCAGACTACATTTTCATTTCAAAGTGTTCTTTTGTTTTCACCAGGGACAAACTATTTACCAGGATTTACAGATCTAGTGTCCCAGGGTAACACTTTCCAGTTGCTACACAGAGCATTATCAATAGTTTTCATCAGCATTGAACTTTTAGAAGTGCTGAATCAACGAAGGGAGAAAAAAGATAGATAGATAGATAGATAGATAGATAGATAATAGATAGATAGATATAGATAGAAATATAGATATATAGATATATATTTAACTCTAGTCCACTAATTCAAGTAATGATGAACTAGTAATATTTCAATAAAATGAAAAGTTAGAAAACTTCATTTAAAATTTTGTTTTGCCATTTCTGGAAAATTAGTAAGAAACTAATGAACTGAAAAACAACTGTCTTTGATATTGCCACTCATCCCTCAAATTAACAGACTATCCTAGTTTTTCACAAATTATCTTGTTATGGCTAGAATTTGACTTGATTCCATGAAGAAATAATCAACTATGTACTGAAGAGAAAATATTGCAGGCAGTATTGAGTCTAGCCTTTGTGTAACAATTTTGACACTCAATAAGAATGCAACTAGAAAATAATTTGATTTTCTTTCATGATCATAAAGCATTTATTTCCCAGAAATCTGTTTTTTTCTTTTTTTAATTTTAAACATAGTGAAATCAACAAAACAAGACAGAACAAAGCCAATCAAAACAAAGCAACAAAATTGGTAAAGAACTTCAAAGCAGGATACCAGGATAACACTAAATGCTACCATAGTATTTTGTTATCTTCATAAAAGTTGTCCATTCCATCATGTTAACAAAATCAAATGAAAAGCAAAACAAATAAAATCAATCAAGACAGAATAATGAATAAAGCAAAACCATTAATCAATACAAAGCAAAACAGTAAGAATAATATTGGATTTCAAAGACAAGATAGAATGAAATTCCCCATATTTACTATCTTGCATACTGTCATCCTCCCAATAGATGCTCAGACTGCTGACCCTGCACAACCAACCAAATAATACAAGCAATTAGTTGCTATATGTACCTTAGTTGCTATCAACTCAGCCTGTCCTCTGAACCACCAGTTGCTTGGAAGTTATTGGGGGGACAGAGGTATGTTTGATTCTCAGCCCATGTGCCAGTAGGCTCATAGGAGGCATTATCTGACTTTTTCTTCCTAGAACCCATGCGATTTGCATGACTTACCAGAAAGGCTGGCTAGCTGGCTTCTTGTTGGGTCCTCCCAGTCCCAGCATGGCCAATTCTCAGGAGGTGCTGACTTTTCCCTTCCTGGAACCTGCTTTCCCAGAAAACTTTGTCTGAAGATTGACCACTACATTGGTGAAAGGTTTTAGCCCAGTATAATTCTTTCTGACGTTAAACTATATTTGTAAAAAGTAAAGTTAATGTGGTATGAAAAACAAATACAGGATCATTCACACTGCTACTATTTTTACAATTTAGAATAGAAAATTAGAAACCAATTTCTTTACATGCTTTGAAAGTGTATTTCATTGCTTTGTACTTCATTCCATGCACATATGTGTAGCTCCCATTTCTCTAAGTTGTCTGTGTCTGAGAGGCATGAAAAATTTGAATGTGGTCATCTTTTGTCTTGTAGCCTCAGTTGTGAACTTTTCAAAACCCCAGTAGTACAAATCTTTTGCTTCCTGTTTAAAGATCACCAGTTCTGCTACACGCCATTCTAACTCATGATAGTCTTTGTTTTCTCCATTGGTATAGGTGGTGGGTCTGGCGGGTTAGCTAACAAAATGTACCATATAAATCTATCTCTTGTTGCTTGCCTCTGCTATGGAAGATGTTGCATTCCAGACTGCCTTAGAAAGTTGGCATGGCTGTGCTACAGAGTCTTCACCAATACGTAAAAGGCAATCCAAAAGTCCTACCTCCTTTTTCCTTCTCTCTGTCTGATCACAGACATGTTGGCTGGGGTTTTAACGGTTATCTGTGTCCATGCTAGGTATAGTAGACAATTTAAAATGGGCTCTATAATTGCCATCACCAGGTGTTTGTGCCCTTGTATGATCTCCTCTTAAATTTATGCAGGACACGTGACTTGATGTAACAGTAGAATATATGTGATAGCATTCTTGTGATTGTGCAGTATAAGATTGTAACATCTGTCTTGATTAGGGATTGTCTCTTGCTAGCTTTGGTGAAGGAAGCAGTGTTGTTGGGATAGTACATGTGTTAAGGAACTCAAGGGACCCCTGGCCAAGAACAAGCTAAAAAGTTCATGTGCCTGCCTCAGTGAACAGCCAGTGAATAGTGAGGTTCTCAGTCCAACACTGGGAGGACTGATATGATGCCAGTACCTCTGCAAGCTCAGAAGCAGTCCTTTCCCATGTCAAGGTGAGAACCCAGATTTGCCCATCATCTTACTGAAGTTCTGTAGAGACTCCAGCTAAACCAGACCCAGACTTCTGCCCCAAAGAAACTGTGAGATGATAAATGTAGGTTGTTTCAGGCTAAGTTTCTCTGACACTTACTCGCAAAAATTAACTAATTCACTAAGGATTCAGGAGCTGTTGGAGAACCTTAGTTCCTGGAAGGCACATAGAGCAACCACTCCAGATCTGAGCTGCCTATTTCTGCATTTTTGAGATAATGAGATAAATAAACCTCAATGTACATAAACTATGTAGTTTGTCAAATTTTCTGTGACTAGAATTTCAAAGCAATTCCTGCTAATACAAAGTGGTTTATAAACCAGGTTGCTTTCTCAGCTCTAAGAACAACTTTCCTTTTGTTTATAATTTACCTATTGGAAAGACTGAAACTGCTATGGT
>PVJX010031983.1:0-11096 GCA_004027295.1 Dolichotis patagonum | reverse complement strand
CTCCACCCCCTAGGAGGGTGTAGCACTGACACCACCAATCCAAGCACTAGACAATGAACCAACCACAAATGCACAATACAAATACATGAGGCCTGGGGGCCACCGACATAAACCATGATAAGGGCTAATAATGAAATATGAAGAGAAATGCTAGAATCAGTCTCCGAAAATTACACAAGCCTTATCTCTCAAGTGGCAGAGGGAACTGTGCTCTCCTATGTTCTCTAGACTACAGAGCTGACAGTATGTCCTAAAGATTAAGCTGCATCACTGACCACCTGTCTCCCAGATGCACGTGCACACACACACACACACACACACACACACATGCACACTCCTCGCGTCTTTCTCCAATTGCTTGAATTGAAATATAGTCATGCACTAAACAATGAGGTCATTTTGATTAGATAAATGAGTCAAGGTGTGATTGTTTTATTCCCTTATTTTAATGCTCTCTTACTCCACTTCTGTGAGTACGTTTCTGCCTAAAAGGAGTCAAATCATGTAACAACGTTGGAGACACGCCAGGCAAACTTCTTCAAGAGAGTCTGTTGAATAGAATGTAGTTGACTGACTGCCCAGAGCTGCTGCCTGGTAAGCCTGAAGCCAGATTTCTACAAGCTTTCCAACCAGAGTCAGCATGATACACTCACTAGCTCTGTCTTATTCTTGCACAGTATTGGACTCTTCCCATCACTAGTTTTCACTCTGAAATTCTTGGTCAGCCTGGTTGACAATTTCTCATAAAGACACCACAAAACAATGCTTTGTCTAACCAGTTTCTTATCTCTCCCTTTTTAGTTTTCAAACCCAGATCATGGCCTTAAGTCTCTGTTGACTTTTCATCCTTTCTTTTCCATCATTTGTGATAGTTTCCCCAATAAATCTCCAGTATACCTAATCCAATGCAAGCATCTCCTTTTCCAAAATGTGCAGAAGAGATTTCATTAGCATGATAACTCACCAACATCATATTCTGAGGAGAGCAAGTAAGAAAAAGTCTTGTTTGCCTTTAGATATTTCCTTTAAGAGCACCATAGCTTTACAGAGTTGTTAAAATGTAACATTCCCTCTAAAAGGAAAACAGCTAACACTCTAAGGAGCAAGCATAGTTTTATTTTAGAAAAGAAACTAAAAGAAGGTTCTCAGTGATTCTCAAAGTAAGCAGGAGAATGTAGACATGAATGATAGATGCCTCCCTCATCTGAGAGAAGCACAATCATCATGGTGATGGTTCAAAACTGTGCCCTGAAAATGCATAACTCCTTTTCCCAGAGCCCCTATGGCTTCTTCCTCCCAAAAGTCTTGGCCAAAGCTCATGTATATAAAGGTTTACCCAATCCCCTGCACTCTCACAAAATAAATCAGCTCACATCAGTCCCCAGAGCCCTACACCCATCAGAACCTACATCAGGCAGAACCTGCCCTTTGTCTGCAGAGCCACCACAGCCTTCTCTAAGGTGACTCCCTCCATGCCCTCATTGAACTCTTTTCTTACCTAGTTGTCTCCTTTCTTTCAATATTCTGTGCTGCTCTAGATTGAGTACAAAGTTTCAACTCAATGACTATATGAGTGCATTTTTTATGAACCATGTGTCCATTTGAAAGCTCTATTAAGTATTGAAAAAACTCTTCATAAAGAAATCTATGAAGAGCCGATAAGTGGAAGAAAGTTGGCTCTATATTTCAAACCAATGTGGCTATATTTAGAAATGCCAATGGCATTGCTTATGTCACACTGTTAATTCTAACACCTCATCAATCTCATCTCTAGAGTCATTTCCAGGGATAGAAAGTAAAAAAGCATTTAAATTTACTGTTTCAGTTTCTGGGTGTAGATACCTCCTTCAACAACTATTTTAGTACTATCTTAGTTCTTAGACCTTTAGGAGGTTCTAATAACCCAATGTCGTGAAGAATAATTCTGGAAAATTTAGTCCTCCCAGAAAATTATTTTTTTTTCAGAAACATTTTGTGTCAAATATTTTCCAGCAGTGTTGGTTGTTTTTATATGGCAAGACTCACAGTATATGGCCCTGAAGCAAGGCCAGCAGATTGCTGTAGCTGCTGGTTTCAAACAGGAGCCTAAAGAGAATTCTTTCTGTGGTCTGTTGGCCATTTCAGAACTTTGGAAATGTAATGGTCAATTCATCAGAAAGAAATAGCAGGTAAGTATGGCGAACTTTAGGGGGCCTGCAGGGGACAGACCCTGGTGCATTGGGACCTGCACCGTGCAGTTAACTCAGGGTGCCAGGAGAACAAGGAGCTCCTCCCCTCTCTGTGGGACAGCTGTGAGTGTGGCAGACTTTTGGCAGCCCAAAGGAGAGAGATCCTGGTGCCTCAGGACCTGCACCATGTGGTTGACTCAGGGTGCCAGGAGAACGAGGAGCTCCTCCCCTCTCTGGGGGTTGGCTGTGAGTGTGGCAGACTTTTGGTGGCCTGAAGGAGAGAGACCCTGGTGCATCAGGACCTGCACTGTGTGGGGATGCCGGGAGAACAATGAACTCCTTCCCTCTCTGGGGGCCGCCTGTGATCCTGCCGGCGGACGGGCTGATAATCAGACATCTCATGTGTCCTGTTCCCTGACCTGTGTCCCCCCCCCTTAGCAAGTGGGGGCCAGTGAACTACACATCTTGTGAAAAGATTGGCTATGTTATTTAGTATGAGCTCCCCATATGCAAAGATATGTACAACTATTTGGAAGAAAACAAGAGACAATATGACAGATAGTGAAGATCTCTGGTTGTCTAGCTTTGAAATTTATGCTTTCTTATGTCCCATTCTGTTCTGTTTTGTTGTGTTTAATTTTATCCCCTTTAAAATAAAATTTAAAAAAAGACTCACAATATGCTTTTCCATTCAACTGTGAGCAAAAACAATAGCAATAATGTGAATAAATTCCATTTCTAAGGTAATACTTATGCAGATTGGCTGGGTCTAGCAAGAAGCCTTATACAGTAGAAGAAACTGCTGGTTTTTAGTCTTCAGTCTGTTCTTTTTACTTGTAAGTATGTTCCCTACAAAGATTTCTTTAAGCCATAAAACAGCTGCGCATCTAAAAAACTCATTTGAATAAAAAATGTGTCCTTCAGGCATTTAATGTTGTAAATAAAAAGCTATCTGAGCATATAATGCAGGAGAGAGAGAGAGAGAGAGAGAAGAGACAGAGAAAGAGAGACAGAGAGAGACAGAGAGAGAGACAGAGAGAAACAATTGCTCAATTCATTATTAATTGCCATTTCTCATATTCATTTTCTTTATTTTCTTCATTTCCCTCACCCTTGCAAAGTTTTACTTCTTATTCTCTTTTGCTATTTTTAAATTAGCTTTGTAAATTTCTTTTACCATGAGATAAAGCTGAATGTACTAACATCTAACATCAAAAAATGTTCATAACAGAATAAGTTGCAGAGGGAGAAACCAAAGTAAGAACACAGTTATAGTATGTTTAATTTTTGTTTTAATACATATATAAATAATACACAAAAATAAATCAAAACACAAACATAGATATGATGTGTAAAACATCAGTGTGTGTATTTTTGAAGGGAAAGGAACAAATACATACCTGAACAGAGTAAAAAAGATTAAAATGCGAGCTAGAGACAGTAAATGTTTAATAGAGGGATTGCGGGGAAAGATGGGGCTGGAATATTCACATGATGGGTATAAATGTTCTTTTTAAAATAAATGTATACAACTTGTGCAAAGGGAAAAATTCATACTTTCTAATTACACTTCCTACTTGCAAAAGGTTCAGTGGTCCTCTATACTGCCTATTATTTACCTATTATTAATAACACTCCACATTTTGACAAGGACTGATTTCTTCCCCACCTGTTACAATACAATGTGATTACCCCAAAAAATGTTTCAAAAATTCATCCCTAAATGCTTGCACATTCCACGCAGTACTTGTCAAATTCTCCTTGTCAGTATCCAGCCCGGGTATCCATCCAGCATCTAAGTCCGTATCTCTGGTATCCAGCTGGCCCCATAGATACAAGGCTGCTGCTATTGTTGCACACTGCACCTGGCTGTGACCACTAGGTTCATGAAGTTAGCTAGTAAAAATCCCCAGGGAAAGCTGGCATGCTGTTTTAAAAACTCAACTGTAAAAGAAATTTATAGTACAAATGAGAATCCAAACAATAATTTAAAAAGCAATAGCATGCCAAATCATAAACCTTCTACTTGAAGAATCCCATAAAATTTTTACCGTACTTGCTCTTCCCCACATGTAAATTTTCTTTTGATTCCTACAGCCCTTGCCAGAGTCACTCTGACATCTGCCACTGCATCTCAATGATCTGATCACACAATCCTGCTGAAGTCTTTACATTGCTTTCTTTCCAGGTAAATTTGTGTAATCATCAGTTCACCTACAATGTCAAAAAGGCTCACTGCTTGGCAATCTAGTGGACAGAGCAGAGATGAGCATTTTTCTTCTTCTGGGAGAAGGAGTAGAGACAGAGCATGGAATTCGGAGCCAAATAGACTCCTGATCTAATCTCAGCTCTGGCACTTACCACGAACTCATGCAGACTTGGTGAAGCTACTTAACCTCAAGCCTCAGTGCCTGCCATCTATGAAACAGGTGTCTTAATTCTTACTTAATGAGACTGCTCTAAGAATCTTATAGAAATGTGAACTGAAGCAAGATGCCTCAAAGAAGCTCACAGAGCATTTGGAACCAGGCAAAATACTACCCCTAATCCCATCTGCTGGAGATAGAGAAAAGTCACGTTTATAATTAAGCAAAGCATACAGCTTGCAAAATGTAAAGATTCTGTAGTTCAGTGTCATTTATAAAATTTTATAATATTCAAAAGGAGAAATTACTGTCAAGTGACCAGTGTCATAAGAAAAACTAAGGGACCAAAGTCAGAGTCAAACAGCTAACTGATAACAGAAATTCTGACATGGATTCCAAAAAACCAATCTGAAATTTGATAGATTAAATGGATAGATGTGGTAGAGGTAGCAGAGAAAAAGGACTCATCAAGAGGCAGTGACAGGACCTGCATGTGAATTTCTAGGATTAGTGGCAGTAAGAAGAGGCAGATTTGAAGACCCTAGTAGAAGAAAGCAATCTAAAAAGATGCTTAAAAATCACTTTGGATTATGAGGTTTACATAAAAGGTGGCTCAGGTCCTGAGTATTATGGAAATCCAATACTTTCCTATAAGTTCCTACAAATTTCCACTTCTGACAGTATTTCTGTTCTGGGTGAGAGTTCTTTTTCACTTTAGAACTTATGTTTTAAGTCTGTCTCTGCCTCATATCAACTCAGATGTAGACTCAACACAGAAAAAAATTTTTTGTATAAAACTTTGTTGATGGTTTGAAGTAGTGTACTTTATAGATGTACAGTGCCACTAAGCAAGGAGTGTAAATTGAATACAAGACAACCACCTTCAGACAGGTGTTTCAGTCACTGAAAACTAGCAATTCCTCACAAGAAGCCTCCTCTGGAAACTTTGCCCTGCTTCCTACCATGCTGCTTGGATGCCCTTCTCTCTTCAGTCTTCATTGTCCCCAATTTTTTTTTGTCAGAAATGTCATTTCCACCTCCATCTCAGCCTGTGATTTTCATTTGCATAACCAAACATTCATTAGGAAAGTTCATTAAAATCAAGCTCCACCGATTATGAGTCTTACCATTCTATAGCATAGATTAAACTCTCAGACTAACCTTTTGGTTTCTTTCTCCCCACACTACTGTAAATAAAAGTAATCAGTATAGACAGTGACATTCTCCTTGAATCACATAGTGCCAATTGCCCATACATATCCTTGCCAAACTTACATACAGACATAGAAAGCAATAGTTACAGTTCATTTTTGCTTTAAATGGAGTTTTTTAATGCAACTAATCAATGGAACACTAGAGATTGGAACTTAATATCTATAAAAGTTAAAGAAAGAGACATTGCAAATATTATCACAGCATGCCAGAAACTGGAAGTAGTTAGAAAACATGAAGTGTTTAGTTTTATGGATTTTTGAGTCTGATGTCCTTTGAATTGACCACTAAGATATTTTTAGTAATGAGCTGGACATCCGGGTTCAGAGAAGAAGGAAGAGGTCAGGATTGGAGCTTAGGATGACACAGAGACTGTGTTACCTAAAACTAAGAGAAAAGCTGTGTTCTTCAAAGACAGAGAAATGAAAGGAAATAATGAAAGAACAAACACTGAATGTTAGGCAAAGTCTGCAGTGAACAGTTGGTAGGAAATAGAGAAAAAATGACACAGAGGAGCCTAACCAATGTACTGATTGGAAGAGAATCAACAGAGAGTCAAAGCAATGTGCTGTCCTAGAGGACACAGCTAGAGCAAATGTCCAGTGACTGCAAACAGTAGCATCAGCGGCTCAAGGTAGTCAAGAGTCCTTACAGTTCTGCAAAATGCCATGGAAGTCTTACTATTTTAGTTTTGTAGCCTGTTGGGGACAAAACATAGGTTGCAAGATGATAGTAGCAGCACTAACATGTTACCAATGTCTAACATTTACTCAGCACTCAATATATAATCGAGGTGGCCATGCAAAATAGACATTTAAACTTGAACTTCAGGCAAATAATAAATGTTTGATAGAACCCATTTCAGGTAGATGATAAATATTTTTAGTATAAATATGTCTAATTTCAGGTAAATAATAATGATATTTACACTTCTTCTTCTTTTTATTTTTATTAGCACCGGTTTGTAGTGCACACTGATTCCACTCATTGTGGGGAATAAGTATCTGTGTATACCATACCATAGTTCTTCTTACTTTCCTACTCCTCATTTCTCTCATCCATGCCTTCATCTCAAGATCCCCTTCCCACTTACAAGGATCTATTTCTCCATTTCTGATTGTCTAGCTTCCTTTTTCACTCTTGCAATTATATATACTTTGGGTTTCTCTTATAAACAAAGTTATACATCTAAGCTTATGTGTCTGATTTAACATGAAGATCTCACGGTTCATAAATCAGGCACTATTCTAAGCATTTGTATACAAAATTACTTAATCTTTACAAAAGTCACCTCTTTCAGAAGTTTAGCTATGCTTTTCTCCTTTTCTGTAACAAATTCTTTTTTTTTAAATTTTATTTGGGAGGTAGTAAAAATACAACAGAACAAGACAGAACAAAGCCAACCAAGACAATGCAGTGAAATTGGTACAGAACTTCACAGCAGGACACTGGGATATTAGTAATAGGTACTATAGAATATCTCATTATCTTCACAGTAGTTGTCCAGTCAATTAGGTATAGTAAAATCAAACCAAAAACAAAACATTATAAAACCAATTGAAAGAGAATATTGATTAGAGCAAGCCAATTAATCATAACATAACAAAGCAGTGAAAATAATTTTGCCTTCAAACAGAAGATAGAAGGAAATCCCCCATCCTCCCAGAAGATGCTGAGACTTCCATCCCATTGGTCATGGAGGGCGGGGTTGATTCTCAGCCTGTGTGCCCCTAGGCTCATCTTAGGCAGAACTTAGGCAGCTGTCTAACAAATTCTTATAGAAGCTAAACTGGTATTAGGGAAAAACTCTAGTTTCACATACTTGTATTAGTAAATATAGTTACTTACTAAGGCATAAGATGCTAGGGACAGGGCAAACACCATCCTTTCCTTTGTGGAGTTTTTGATACAGTCCACCGCGCGTGGTCTTTCATAAAGAGGAAACCAAGCCCTTGTGTGCACACTGATGCAGTGCTTACTGTGTTTTCTCTCCATAACCTAAAGGTTCACTAAAATCTACAGTGAAATGCTGGTTGTCCAGCACCATACACATTATCAGCACTGGAAACACTCAAATCACCTTTCCTACTACATGAGGGATCATTAAGCATAGAAATTCAGAATTTGAATAAAGTTTAAATAAATCAGTAATAACTTAAAACTATTAAGCGGCATAGTTGTACTTAATGATGTAACTCATTTGATCCAGTGATCTTATTCATCAATGTCATAAATTTTACTCTACATACTAAGTAAGGTAAACATGTTCTTAAATTGACAATATATTATTTGGGAACTGTTAAATATATTAGAACTCCCAACTCAGTATCTTTTTTTTATTTTAAAGAGAATAAAACAAAAGAGGGCAGAACAAAGCAGATCAGAACAGAACAACATAAGCAACACAACACTTTACAATAAGACAACCGGACATTAACAGTAGCTATCAAAATATCTCTTTCTCTGCTATAGTTGAGACTAGTTTCAAATACAATGATATCATATGTAACACAATAGTATAAAACCATTCAAGAGAATGAAAGAATTACAGGACATTCTGAACCAAATAACTATGATCAATGGCTACTATAATATCTCTTTCAATAAAAAGATTTGTTTATACTATCACATATATTAAAATCCCAATAAGACACAACATGATAGAACCAATGGTAATAGCAGAGTAGAAGCATGTAGGACTTCAAAGCAAGATGATATTAAATCAGCAATGGCTGCCATAATGTTGTGTTTTCTTCAAAACAGCTGTTCATACAATCACAGGTAATAAAGTCAAATAAAACAGAATAAAACCATTCCAACTGATGAATGAAAATTTTGAAAGCCTTCAAAGCAATGAAATGGGAAATCATGATTACCATAAAATCTTATATACTCTTACCAACTCTCATACTAGGGAGACTATACAGAATTTACACATGTGAGTTTGGTTTATTTTGCTTATGAGTATGGTCTCAAGTTGTGTCTATTTATTTATAAATATCTCAATGTGATCATTCTTTATAGCTGAGTAGTACTCCATTGTATAAAAATGCCACAACTTTTTATCCATTCCTCAGTTGATGGGCACTTAGGTTGTTTCTAAGACCTGGCTATTACAAATTGTGCTGCTCTAAACATGGGTGCACATAAATCACTGTGGTATGATGTTTTCAGTTCTTCTGGGAACATGCCTAGATGTGGAATAGTTGGGTCAAATGGAACTTCCAAACCCAGCTTTTTGAGGAATCTCCAGACTGACCTCCACAGTGGTTGCACCAGTCTACACTCCCACCAACAGTGCAGAAGAGTTCCTTTTTCCCCACAGCCTCTACAGCACTTGTTGTTGGTAGCTTTTTCTATCCTGGCCACTCCTTCTGGGGTGAGATGGAATCTCAGTGTGGTTTTAATTTGCATTTCTCTCATGACTAATAATGATGAACTTTTTTTCATGTATTTATTAGCCATTTGTATTTCTTCATCTGAGAACTGTATTCATTTCAGATGCCCATTTTTGGATTGGGTCTTTGAATTTCAAGGGTCTGAATTTTTAAAATTCTTTATAAGTTCTACCAACTCAGTATCTTAATGTTATATATTGTTAATCAGAAATTTTATAATTACATAAAGTATTTTGTGTACTTTCGTAATTGCATTATGTAATTTCATAATTACATAAAGCTTATATAAAGCACATAAGCAGTAGATGTGGTAAAATACTTTTTCAATGTAACTTTTATCAAGGAGTCAAATCCTCATTATAGAGGTGTCTAGGAATATAGTGAAAAAGAGCCTGTAATTAATTACAAACAACTGAAGGTATTTTTATCTAATCTAATTTTAATCTAATATTCTACTTTGGATGAGTGATCCTTTCTTTCTGAGCCTAAATTTTGTTGTATACAACAATTCTTATCTACTCAATTATTGTGTTATTATACAGGAAACTTATCCACATATTTAAATTATATACAAGTATAAGAACTTATTACTTATGAATCATCTGCAAAACAGGAAGAAATATTATTTTGTGATCCAAACTTTTAGCATATGATTTTGGAATTTACTTGCTACAAACTATTTTGCAATTGACAATGAAATATTTTTTTAAAGGGTAGCGACAATACAGTATTCCAAGGAAAAAAGTAAAACAACAATAAAAGAAAAACCTAAGAAATTATTACTTGACAAGTTACATACTGACTTCTTGGAAATAGTTGTTCAAATTACAAAGTTGAAACATATAAACTAGACATTCAAACAGTGAGACTGTTAACAGCTCTGCTTCATGATCTGACAAAAACAGCAATATGGTCATCCATCTTACCCACTCAAATATACATGCAATATCAAAAGGGTAAAATTAAACACGACTAAACAGAGCAAAGTGGATCACAAGAAAGTAATGTAAGAGACAAATATTTCAAAACTAGACAATTGGAGATATTCACAGTCTATCATATTGACTCTTGTTTTCTTCCAAATAGTTGTCCATATTGTCACATATAGGGAATTCACATGAAACAACCTAGTATGGAATTGATCTGAGCAGGATGAGGAGGGCATTTAGGTCTTCAAGACCAGACATAAGGGAAGCCAAGAATGACTGTCATAGTGTCTCTCATTCTCCTCAAAACAGCTGTCCATACCTTAATGTGTGTTGAACTTAAACAAGGCAAAGCAAGCTAAGATCACGTTGAACAAAAAGTGATAGTTTTGCTGGACTTCACATCATGACATTATGGAGTCAGCACTGGATATTGTAGTGTCTCTTTTTCTTCAAAGTAGTTGTTCATTTCAACATGTGTTATATAGTTGGTTCTCATACACTGTTTATAAGCTCTACACATGCATGAGTCTTTACATGTATATCTATCATTACTGTATTAGCAGGAAAAACAAAACAAAGCAAGATAAAACAAAACAATTCCTAGAAAAGCATGAGGCAGAAAAGTCACATAAAACCACAATACAAGGTGATCTACAATGGTTACCATGGTGTCTCAGCAGTATATAAAAACATTAATAAAAACAAAGCATTAGAGACATTATAAGACTTCAAAAGCAAGTAATAATCAAACCAGAGTGGGTATCTTAGTGAATCTTGTCATCTTCAGTGTAGTTTCCTATACTCTTAGACTTGATGTTATCCACCATAACAGATTTAAATAAAATCAGTCAATACAAAGTAGCAATCTAACAAACCAGATTCAAATAAGATCAGTCATAATAAGACAGTATAAGTTATAAAGGGCTTCAGATTAAGTTGATAGGAAAATTAGGGATGATTACCATAATATGTCCTCTTATTTTTGGGATAGCTGACCATGTCCTCAAGTCTAGCGTAAGTAGA
>PVJX010031982.1:0-20775 GCA_004027295.1 Dolichotis patagonum | reverse complement strand
CCCTCCTCTGTGCAGAGGCCCTGGCTTTACCCACATGTCCTGTGTGCTTCCCTCTTTATAGTGTGGATGGTGACACTGGCAAAATTTACTGAGTGTCCTGTGTGCCAGATGCCACACTGAGCTCTGCCTGTGTGTCAGCTCCAGTGCCCACAGCAATCCTATGAGAAGCAAAAGCCCAGAGAGGCGTAGCTGTTCTCCTGGGGCCACACAGCACTGTCTGGGAGGGTTGCGGGTAGGAGAGGCTCCTGGTCGCCGCCCCGGCACTGTCTTGACCAGTGGCCTCTGTTCCAGGTACGGATCCTACATGATCTGGAAGGAGCTAGGGGGATTCACGGAGGAGGCCGTGGGTCCCCTGGGCCTCTATGCTGGGCAGCTGGCCCTGAACTGGGCGTGGCCCCCCATCTTCTTTGGTGCCCGGCAGATGGGTTGGGTAAGTGTGGCCTTGTGGCCCTCTGGTCCCCAGGGAATCCCTGCAGGATCTCAGATGGGGGCAGCCTATGCAGATGGGGGCAGTGGCTGTTACTAAATCACCCAGGCTGCGCTGGAACTTGTGATCTTCCTGCCTCAGCCTCCCAGACAGCTGGGGTTACTGGTGTGTGCCACCGTGCCCAGGAGCACTTGGCAGTTTACAGCCTGGCTGTTGGGCTCGCAGGGGTGCGAGGAAGTCAGGGCCCAGTTCCTGGGTCCCCCTCAGCACAGCCCAAACCTGGCACAGGTGGGGCAGGAGTGATGCCCTCATTTTACAGCCAGGGAAACTGAGGCTGGGGATGTGCTCAAGGGTGGAGGTGGCTGGAGCTGTGGGTGGCAGTGCAGCCTCAGCCTCCCTGTCCCTGTGTCTCCGCAGGCCCTGGTGGACCTCCTGCTCGTCAGCGGGGGAGCGATGGCCACGACTGTGGCCTGGTACCGCGTGAGCCCGCCGGCCGCCCGCCTGCTCTACCCGTACCTGGCCTGGCTGGCCTTCGCCACCCTGCTCAACTACCGCGTGTGGCAGGACAACCGCGGCCGCCGTGGCGACCGGCACACCTCGGAGTGAGAGTGTGCGGTCCGCTGAGGACTGGGGCCAGGGCCAGCAGGTGCCATGGGCCTGTCGGGGACTTGGCCTGGGCTGCCAGTGGCGCAGAGGGGCCCAGACCAAGTCCCGTGGAGAGCAGCCTCCTCTGCTTCTGTGCTTTGCTCGGAGCTCCCGGGCACGGTGACTCACAGCTGAATAAAATGCCGACCTCCTGTGCGCTGTCTCTGTAGCTGGGGGCACTGTGGCCACGCGGGGGCTGCCCTGGGCTGGATCATCCACGAGGCCAGACCTGGCTGCAGCGTCCGTGGGCCTCCGGAGACCCTGCAGCGGAGGGTGCCAGGACCAGGGGATGCAGGCTGGCACGGTGCTGTCACCTGCTCATCGCAGCTTCCACGCTGGGCTCTCAGCCCAGGGTCTCTGGTGGCCCCGGGGTGGGGCCCTCAGCTGGTCTTGCACTGGTCAGAGCTGGGGACACCAGCCGACCTGCTGGGTACCAGCTTCTCTCCCTCTAGGGCCGGTCCCAACCCCGTGATTCTCCTTTGGTCTGCCGCCGAGCCCGTGCCTGCCAGGAGCTGGGGTCTCATCACCGCACTCCCAGGACAAGCATGGAGAATGCTGCGCCCCCCGCCGCACCTCAGTGTGGGGGCGGGATGGACCCTGCTCTGCATCTGCCCTGTGGCCTCATGGAACTGGGTTCAGTGCCAGCAAAGTGGGGTTGGGGTTCAGACGTCTGAACCCCGCTTGTGATAGCTGTCCGTGTCTGTACTGGCGGGTGGACACAGCTGCCCACCTGCTGGCTCTGTGCTCTGGCGCAGAGGAAGAGGCAGAGTTAAAAGTCTGACTTTATTGCGGTACAAATCCAGCAAGGCAGGGAGAACCCAAAGGGGCCCAGACAGGAGTCCGCTCTGCAGCGGAACGGCTGGTTTTAGCTTCAAAAATGAAACATCTCAGCTTCCTCCCCTGTGCGGGGAGGCTTTGGAAGCAGCTCCGGCCACTGCGGGGGTTGGGGCCACCCATCTGAGGTGCGCTGTGGCTTCATAAAACATGAAATTAGGAAAGAGCTGAATTCTGCATTTTTATCCCATAAGTTAAAAAAAAAAAAAAAAGACATCAACCCAACATTTTGACTCGATCTCAGGAGGAGGCGAGCAAAGCTCTGCTTGGGGTCACATCAGCACCCACACTTGGCTGAGGCCCCTGGTCCAGTCCCCAGTAGGCAGGGAGGCCCCAGGACAGCGGGCACCTTCCCGGAGGCCAGGCCCGCCCCAGCTCAGCGCTCCTGCCCGAGCTGCAGTGTTGTCGGTGACCGGTCTGCCATGGGCGGCCAGGGCCTAAGGCTGAGGTGGCAGGCGGTTCCCCCAAGGCAGTTCAGTTCTGGGGCCCTGTCACGCAGCCCTGCCAGGGTTTCCAGGGAGCCGGTCTCCCCTAAGACCTCTGCATCGAGGCAGCTGGGGGCGAGGGACAGGGACACGTCTCAGTGTGCGGGGCCCTGACCTCGGTGGGGGACAGTGGTCCCGGAGGGCGAGGGAGGGGCTCTGTAGAAGCCGCACAGAGAGGCTGGAAGGGCATCTCCAGCACAGCTGGCGGGGCCACACGGCCTAGACGAGGCGGGTGACGTGGCAGTCGCCAGGCTGGTCCAGGAACAAGGTGCTGAAGACGTCGTTGAAGAAGGAGGGGTGGTACCGGCAGGCGCGCTCACAGTCGGGGTTGAAGTTCACCTCCAGGACTTGCGGCTGCATAGCTTGTGACCCTGGGCAGAGGACAGTAGGCAGGGGTGGCGGCTGGGGAGCGCGTGGCCGGCCCAATCCCCACCCCACTGTGCGGGCAGAGGTGGCGGGGACGGGGCTGGGGCAGGGGCGAGTGTCCGGCCGGAGGACAGGGGAGTCCCTCACCATCCGGGCGGGTGTCCCACTTCAGCATGAGGTCCACGGCATACACGGCCCGGGACGAGGGGTAGTCGCAGAGGCCCAGGGGCGGCGCCTTGGCGCATGCCACCTGGAACAGCTCAGTGAAGGCGCGGAAGATCTCGGCCTGGGGACGGAAGGCTGAGTCAGCGGCCTGCTCAGCCCCGACCTTGACACTTGGCCCTGGAGCAGCCACTGAAGACCAGGTCTTGCGGTTGTGCCTGAGCCCTGCCCCACCACAGCCCCGGTGTTTCTGTACCTATGACCGCCCGTCTGACACCTGTCCCCTCAGGCCTGGCAACTGCACTGCTTCTGCTGCACCCTGGTGCTGGGGCCACTTCTGAGGATCTGCCCCCTGCCGCCCCAGCACCCTGGCAACTCGGCCCACGACCCAGAGGCCCAGCTGCTCTCCAGGGGGCTTGGATTCCCAGGGCTGGTAGACTTCTGTCTGATGGCTGTCACAGGGGTGCCCCAAATGCTCCTCCTTCTGGGGAACCCGCAATGCCCACCCAGGGCCCGAGTGGAGGGGGAGGGCCGTCCGTCCAGAGAGGCAAAGAACCCGGCCAGCTGGGCGGACAGGGGCGGCCGTGGGAGGAACCCGGCACGGCCCCCAAGCCCGGGGACGCAGGACTCACCTGCACGCCGCTCCAGGGGAACTCCGGGTACTGCTTCTCGAACTCGGGTATGAACTCGTCATAGTGCATCTGCAAGACACGGGGCGCACACTCTGCCGGGGCCCACTAGCGAGGAGCTCAGGCTGTGGACGCTGCACTGGGGCTGGCGTCCGGCCCTGGCCTTCAGCATACACACGGGGCGGGGGCTGCGCTAAACGCTTGCTGATCTACTGTGCGACTCAGGACCGGCGGAGCAACCTCTGTGCCTCTGCCTCCTCTGTGCCGCCCAGTATGCTGACCACAGGCTCCAGCAGGCACTGAGTGCGGACTCGGGAGGCTGCCAGGCCAGGAACTGTGTGTCCAGCCTGGAATGGGACCTCAGAGAGCCTGCAGTGCCCCGCAGGGCCCTCGCCTGTGTCACTGCACTGCACTGGTCCCGAAGTGACGAAGGGACAGCAAGATTCTCCAGGCCGAGACCTCACCCTGATACGGGGAGAAGCTGGCTCGGGTTTCTCCCGGAGGCCCTGCAGGACGCAGGTCCTTGCTCACAGGCTTCCCGACAGCTCACAATGCAGAGGAACGGGGTCAGCACCCCCAAGGGTGACCCAGCAACGTCCTGCAGCCTGATGGGCACTCTGGGTGCTGCCCTTCGGCACAGCCGTGGGTGAGAGGGACACAGTCCCCGCTTGGTGTGTGTCTGCCCGGTCACACGCAGCCATCAGGACTATTTGGGCACAGCCTCATTCTGTGAAGAACCCAGCGGCACCTGGGGCCCACCCCATGCACAGGAGAAAAGGCCTGCTCAGCACCGTCACTTGCGACCAGGACACACAAGACTTCGGGGCGAGCGAGGTGGCCAGCTGCTTCCCTCCTTGGAAACTGGGGAGCTGGCCCTGGCTGGACGCCTCACCTGGGCACAAACTTTGTCTGACGCCTTACTCAGCTCTGCCATGCAGGTGGCAGCGTGGTCATCATTGAAGCCTGCTGTGGGCACCACTGGGTACCGTGAGCCAGGAAGCAATGGACACACAGGAGACTCTGGGTCTGGGCGGCTCCTTAGCCGTCTCTGTGCTCACAGGAGCTGCAGGGACAGAAGCCCCTCTTTGCAGGGGACCCCTCTGCTCTGAACTCTGAATTCCCTCACACCTGGGGACTGTGCCCACGATCGCCGCCAGAGCACGCGCTCTTCAGCACTGAGGGGAGGACTCTGAGCGCACCGGCCCTGGGCCTGGTGCATCATGGTCCCTTTAAAGATCACCTCTGATGGCCAGGACTTAGAACCCCTCCTCCCCGGGCCCCACCAGGGCCCACCTGCTTTAGCACCACATCCGGGTCATAGTTCATGACGGTGAAATGCTTCTCGTAGTCATCCAGGTCGTTGAGCTCGAAGGGTCTGCAGCATGACAGGGAGACACAGAGGTGCCTGTGGGCTCGTGGGCTCCAGGGCTCCATGCGCCAGCTGCCTCAGCCCCTGGGGCTGGGGTCAGCTGACCTTGGCGCCAACTGGGAAGCTTCCCCATAGCCCATGCAGTGTCCCCGCTGCTGAAGCCCAGGGCTCACAGGGCAGAGGCTCCGGCCCAGGCTGCCTGACCCCAGGAGCAAGAAGGCCCCGCCCACCCAGCCCTGCCCCAGGGACCCCGAGGCGCCCCAGGTACCGGTTGGAGAAGCGCAGCCAGAATACGTCGTACGCGAACAGCCTGAGCGGCTTCACCGAGCGCAGCAGCACGATGTAGCGGACGTCAAACTTGACGCTGCCCACGTCCTCCCGGAGGAACAAGACGGGCTTCTCGATGTACTTGGACACGACCTGGAGGGCAGAGCGGGCTCACTGGCCGCCCCAGAGGGACCCTGGACCTGGTGCCGCCCCGCCTACAGGGCTGCAAACGCCTTCCGCGTCTTCCCGCTGACTGAAAAATAGCCCTCTGGTCTTCGGGTTTTGGAAACAGAACACCGACTAGGCCCTGACCCCGTCCAGCCCCATCTCCTGCCCACAGTGATGTCCTGGCAGTCCCCGTCCTTCCAGTCTCTGCCGAGAGCATGTCCCCTGCAGGAGCCGTGGCCAGGTGTGTTTTGTGCCTTCTGATCCCCCAGCTGATTCTGGGTGTCCTGGTACTGCAGGACCATCGTCCTAGACACGTCCTAGATCTGCTTTGCCCTCCTGCTGGGTGCCATGTCACCTGGTCCAGCACCTGCTGGGACTCTTAGGGTGGACACACCTAGAAGGCTCTTACCCAACTGTCACAACCGCGCCCAGCAATGGCACAGGAAGGCTGGGCTCTGCCCCAGTCCCGACCCCGAGTGACCTGAGTTGTCGCGGACCCTCCCTGTGGGGTACCCTGACGGCTCTCCTTGGAAGAAGAGTGATGCCCTCCACTGTGGCTAAAGCTGGCCCGTCTCCCTGTATGCTGGGCACAGAGCTGGCCAGGACGTCTCCTCATCCCCTCCACTGGCTTTAAGCGATGCAAATTGGGTCTGGCTGAGGTGGTCGTTGAAGCAAGGTGACAGATCAGCGTTACCCCACCAGGTAACACTCCATGCTGTCAACTGGGATGGAGCCTCGAGATAAGGCTGGACTGGCCAGGGCAGCAGATGCACCCGCCCCAAAACATTAACTATCACCCCAAACTGTTATGTGGCTCACCCTTTGGCAGACTCCCCCTCTGCATGCTGCACGGGTGACTTCGGGCCTCCTACCTAGCCCAGCTCACAGCACTCGCCTGCTTCTCACCCCAGCTGAACCTAGGACCCCTTGGCTGGAGGTGCTAGATTGGAATTAACTCGCTAGAATTCCGGTAACTTTCTCATGGGATAACACACATAAGCCTCCCACTGTGAGGAGGACAGAAGGGCTCTCTATGCCTCCCGGGTCCCCGCCCCTGGCGCCTGGGCCCCTCTGCGTACAGTGCCGAGGCCCACCTTGGGGGTGCTCTCCCGGTGCCGGATAATGCTGTGCAGGCTCCTGGTGACATGGGTGTCCAGGCTGCGGGCCAGGTTCCAGGGCTTGCAGATCCAGTGGTTGTCCTCACCCCTGGGGGCCAGGGCTGTCACCAGGCTGCTCCCAGGGCCTGCCCTCCGGCACTGGGGGCCAGGACCCCACCGCAGAGGGGTGGCCATCGTCTCCCAGGGACTGAGGGGTTGCAAAGGGGGCTGGGCCTTGGGGACAGGGAGGTGACTGCTTGAGGCTGCGGCTGGGACTGTGCTTGCTTGGGGCAGAAGGGCCTCGTGGCCCCAGCAGAGCTGCTGCTGATAACACGAGGTCAGCACCGCAGCAACAGGACTGAGGTAAGCGCAGGCTGGGCGTGGGGCGAGGCGGTGCAGCAGGAAGTGACAGGATGCCCCGGGGTCCCCCCACCTGGCTGTGCGGGGGCCTCACCGCCTCTCGCGCTGCTGGAAGTAGCTGATGAACTGCGGCAGCTCGGTGCGCAGGTTGAAGGTGCGCGGCAGCCAGGCAGGGCCCTCGGGACCCGCGGCCCGGCGTGCGATGGAGGCCAGGCAGTCCTTCACCGTGAGCAGGTTCTCGCAGGGGAACTGGTTCAGCAGCACACCCGGCCTCTCCTGGCTGAGCTTCCTGTGGCGGAGGCGGGCACGGGGGGTGCTCAGAGGGAGGCCCGGCCTCGGGCGGGCGTGGGGTCCCCTGCAGGCGCGAGGCGCCCCACCTGTAGTCCTTGAAGTGTGAGAAGTGGTAGAGGATGTCGGCGTCCGCCTCGCTTGAGGCGAAGGTGAAGCGCGGGTGCGAGAGGTGGTCCAGCACCTGCTGCACGTCCGTGTGGACCCTGCGGGGAAGGAAGCCCCGGGCTGAGCACCGCTGTCACCCTGGGCAAGCTCTCACCTATGCCCGCAGCCGGGCATGGACATGCGTCCCCTGCTCTGCCGTCGAACAGGGGCCTTGTGCCAGGACGATGCAGGACAGCTTGGGTGTTTACTGCACACTGGTTCCCTCCTCCCATGGACACGCCAGGAGCTCTGCCCTCCCACGCAGGGCCCGACAGATGGTTGAGCATGATGGTGGGAAGGGCGCAGGGTGCAGGAGCTGGGCAGGCCGGGCGCTGCCGCCCTGGGTGGGCCTCCAAGTGGTCAGCTTGTTCCCAGTGACTGTGGACCCTGACCGTGGGTGGCTTCAGCCCCAGATGGAGGGACAGGGCCTGGGCCCCAGACAGTCCTGCATCTCAGGAAAAGGCCTGGAGGTTGCCTGGACTGGACTAGGCTTGGAGGCCTTGGCAGGGTGTTTGGGGACCCCCAGGACGGGGCTCCCCTGAAGACAGAGGCCCAACCCAGTCCCCCAGTGGAGGAGTAGGGCTCAGCACTAGGTGGGTGCGGCAGTCAGGACCTCCACTTTCTCACCTGTAAACGGAGGAGCTACAGGCTGCAGACTGGGACTCTGGGCAGGGTTCCCTAGGAGGTGCCATGCGGCCACAGCCAGCGTGGGCCCTGCTGTCGGGAGCAGCCCTGCGTTTTCATTCCCAGAGCCAAGGGGCAGCCGACACTTCTGCCTGGGGCCTCTGCCCACCACCAGCAGGTCACCTGCCTCCTGGGCGGGGGGCAGCTCACCAGCCCCTCCCACTGACCCGCTGTGGTGCCCAGTGTGTGCCAGGAGCACAGTGAGCACGGGACATGGTGGTGTGTGGAGGCCTGGCCCGGCGTGGACCGCGTACCTGAAGATGTGATCCTGGGGGTAGGGTGCTGGGCTGATGGCGAGAGGCAGCTTCTCCCTGTTCTCCTCCAGAATGGCCTAGAAGGAAACATGCCAGGGGAGAAGGGGGCTCGAGGACATGCACCTCCCAGCCCAGCTGCCAGCTCCATCCCAGGGGAAGCCTTGGCAGCCGCCACCCTGGGCACCCCATGGCCACTGGGGCTCTGGGCTTGAGGCCCCTCAGGCGTGAAATGGCTCTCCACTGACATCATAAGACTGAGGTTCACCTTGCCCTCTGCCTTTCAGTGCCACCGCCAAGCCACAGGAAAGTGGCAGGAGGTGCAGACACCCATCCCTGGGGAGCTGCTGCCACCCGCAGATGGACAGACACTGGGGCAGTGACAGCGCTTGGGTTCTGGGCAGTCACAGAGGCCTGCGGCTCCTCTCTTGGGTCACTCCTGGAGAAAGGTGGCCACGGTGCTGAGGGCATGCATGGCCCATGGAGAGCCTCACACCTGCCCGAGGCCAGCAACACACCTGCCAGGCACGGCAGCATTGTGTGCCAGCAGAGCCCCAGCTGAGCCCGGACCCAGTGAGCTGCCTGCCAAGGCCACAGCTAAGCTGCACAGGTGACGCAAGGCTGGGGCCCTAAGTGCAGACCTCATTCCATGGCAGGGTAGGAGGACCTGGCGCTGTGGACTCAGTGTCTGATTCTCTACTCATGGAGTACGGGGCTGCCAGGGTTCCAGGGACAGACTCAAGCCCCAGATGCAACTGGCCTTAACCCACCCATCCAGCTGAACTGCACCCACCCCTTGCGGCCCAAGGATCCCGATGCGCCCACCCAGCAGGTGCTCCAACGTGAGCTCCCTCACCCTGGTCCCTCTGCACCTTCCTGGGCCCTCAGGCAGCACCGGACGCTGCCTGTCCCAGCTGTGCAGGTGGACACACAGTGCTGCAGGGCTGCACCCTCGGCCAGGGGCTACTCCATGCCTTGGTTTTGGGCTCCAGCTCTCCTACAAGCTGTGTGACCTCCCACGTGGTACTTATCCCCTCTGTGACTCTGCACAGACTCCAGCATGCTGCTGTCACTTACATGATGCCACGTAGTGATTTGTACCGGGGATCGAACTCATGGCCTCCTGCTTGCCAGGCAGGCGCCTATGTCGCTGAGCTAAAACCCTGGCCTTTTGCACAGTATCTTGGCTACGTGTTAGACTGTACACCGCCCAGGGACGGCTTAAAGTATTTGGGCGGCCGTGTGCGGACCATTTGCAGACACTGCACTGTTTCACACTGGGGACTCGGCACCTGCACAATTTGGTATCCCTGAGGGTCCCTGGACTGAGTCCCTTCATATACTGAGGACTACTGCAGAGTCTTCTCTCCAGGGACAAGGGCACCACCACACAGCCCAGCCCAGGCAAGACCGAGTCTCAGCCCATGGTGCCATGGGACCCGGATCAGGACACGGTCCAGGCCAGGGGGGCCCATGTGGCTCCTGCCTGCACCCTAAGCTCTCGGTTGCTCCCTGACACTGCCCACCTCCCCCAGTAACCAGCTCAGGGCTTGGTCACCGACTGGCGTCCACTCTCATTTAGTGACCAGAGAACACTGGAGAAGCCACTAAGCGAACACCCTGGGTGGAGGCTGAGGCGGGGCCACACCTGGTAGTACTCAGCGGGCGGCTCAGGCGTGGACGAGCTGAGGTCCTGCATGTCGGCGGGGGCCCAGGGCAGCAGCATGCATTTCCGGATCAGCGGGTCTGCCTCTCCGTAGGCAAAGTCCCGGGTCACCTCCTCTGCACCAAGACACGCGTGCCCGTCAGCGGGGGTGGCAAGAGGCTGCCGAGGCCCACGCTCGGGGAGGGGGGCAGGCAGGCAGGCAGGCAGGCGGGCGGGCGGGCGGCCCTGGACTTACCGCCCGTGTCCAGGTCCCTCAGGGGCCACAGCAGCGTGTAGGCCACCCGCTGGGGCGAGTAGAAGAAGGGCGCCGTGGCGAAGCTGGGCTCGTCCGCGTGCTGGATCCTCGAGCCGAACTCATCCATGATGTACCACACCGGTACCTTCTCCTCGGCTGTCTGGGGCGGACACAGCAGCAACCCTCGTCCACGCGTCCCCTGCCCTGCAGGTGTTAAACCCTGTGCCCTAAACCCAGCCCCAGTCTACCGCAGCAGAGGACGCACACGGTGCGTGATCAGTAAGGCTCCTCCCCTCCACCAACGCGTAACCTGGCCCTGTCCAGGGACTGCTGGGCAGGGCAGCATGAGCAGCATGAGGACAGGTGTGCAAAGGCGGGTGGTCGCCAGGGCCCCAGCAGCAACTACATGGATGTGGTCGGGCTTGCAGGTGAGGTGAGCCCAGGAAGGCTGCCGGGAGGAGGTGGCCCCAAAGCCGAATCATGGGAAGCCAGCGTGTCTGCTCCCAGGTGAGGAGGGTGGCGGGGGGCCTGGGCAGGCCTTGGGGCTGCCTGACGAAGGCCTGAGGACATTCGGGGGCGCTGGTGAGGACCCACCAGTGACCAGATTAGCAGAGCCAGGCCGAGGCAGCCAGCTGTGGCCTGGGACCCCAAAGGGTGGGTGGGCACTTGGGTCCCCACCCTTGATGGGAAACATGAGCTGCTTCCCGACGCTGCAGCAGCTCACCCCGTGGGCCAGCTGGTAAGTCTGGTTGAATTTCCACATCTCCTCCAGCACCAGTGCCACAGCCTCCTCGCTGGGCAGCTCGCCGTGGAACTCGATGCCCATCAGGTTGGCCATGCGGTGCAGCAGCCCCGGCACCTGCAGCAGCTGCTGGCGTGCGTGCTCCACACGACAGGTCCAGGCGTGGTCGATGAGGAAGATGCTGCAGGCACAGACCACAGGTGAGCTGCCAGGCAGGCATGGTGAAAAGGGAAAGGGAGAGGGAGAGGAGGGCCAGAGGGCAGAGGAAGACACCAGGGCCGTGACTGGGACTTTACACCCTATCCTTTGAAGACAATTTCCCCAGCATCACAGTGGTACCCAATCCTGGAATCCGGAGATGGGGGGCAGGGCCAGGACCCCTGCTCTGCTACTGACTTGGTCAGTGCGTGTCCCTGAGCACACCCTCCTCCTCTAATCTCTAACGTGTGGCAACCGGGGACTCCACTGCCCGTCACCATGAGCATCGATAACATGGCTCCAAGGATCTGGGCCATCAACCATGCTGAGCGCTGTGACAAACAGCAGTAGTCACTCATGTTGAGGGCAGCCCATGCCCACGCTGCCTCCCTGCTCCCCACGGGCCCTGCTCTCCTCGGACTCCACATACAGGGGGCTACACAGCTTCACACATGCACGCACACCCGCACACACATGTGCCCACAACTTCTGACCATGTACTGCTATGCTTTATACTTAGACGTCCCCCAAAGCCTCTTTAGGAGGTGATGGATCATGGGGCGCAATACTCATTAGCAGATGAGTTTACAGCTCAATGTGCCATCCAGAGGTGAGGCCTGGTGGGGGGAGGTGGGTCATGGGGGGGGCATGGCCTGAAGCCTCAGTGCCCTCCTCCCCCCTTGATCTCTGCTTTGTTGCCCTGCCTTGCAGCCAGCCAGCCATGCACTGGGCTGTCTACAACTCGTGTGTATTGGGTACTGCATCTCAGCAAGGAGGACGTGAGGGAGACAGCACTCGGCTCCCCCGAACCAGGTTAGGGGCGGTGCTTCTGTTACAGATGGAGGCTGCCAGGCTCCAACCAGAGCCCTCTGGGGCCAGGAGGCTCAGGCACCCAGGACGCTGACAGCAAAGGCAGCACCTTGCTTGGCCCACGCTGTGCTTCCCTTTAAAATGCAAGGAATGGAGCCAGGTGTGGTGGTGCAGGCCTCAAATCCCAGCACTTGGGAGGCTGAGGCAGGAGGACTGCTGCAAGTTTGAGGCCAGCCTGGGCTACCAAGTGAACTCAAGGCCAGCCTGAACTGCACAGCGAGACCCTGACTCAAAAAGAGAAAACGGAAGAAATGGGCCAACATCCCAGTTCTCAGGCTCAGTGTTCCTTTTACCGCGTCCCTGTTCCTTTTCTGGTTCACACATCCTGAGACAAATGAAGATTTGTTCCTGCTCTGTGCTTAGTCAAGGATGCCGCAAGGCTGTGCCCAGAGCCGGACCTTCCAGGACATGCGCCTGGGCCGGGGGACCATGGGCAGCTGTGGGGAGGGTGCTGCACCCAGGCAGGGGCCGGCAGGGAGACTGGGAGAGCCTGCTGGGGTCCAGCCATCCCAGGAGCTCTGAGGAGCAGTGGATGGGAGTTCACATCCCGGGCTCTGAACCCGCGCCTGGCTGGGGCGCTGTGCGCGCTGCAGACCTGAGCTGCTGAGCACGGCTACTGTTTTCTTTTTTGACTTTTTGAGACAGGGTCTCGCTACGAACTTCGGGCTGGCCTTGAGCTTCCTTTGTAGCCCAGGCTGGACTCGAACTCTCGACGATCCTCCTGCCTCAGCCTCCCGAGTGCTGGGAGTGCAGGTCTGTGCCACCACACCTGGCATGCAGATGGTTCCTGCATCCCCTACAGCTGTGTCCAAGTGAACACAAGGCTCACTGCACTGAACCTGAGGAAGAGCACAGGCTGGGCGAGGAGACCGCACCCCAGGGGCCCGCAGAGGCTGGCCTGGTTCGTCCTATGGTTTTTGCGGCAGAGGGGCCCAAAGCCTTGTTCTAGGGCTCAGGTCCCACTTCCTGGAACCCTTCCCAGAGATTCCGATTGGGCAGGGCCAGTGAGGGCAGGGGACCAGGATGTCTGCAGCCCACAGGGTGACCCTGCCTAAGGTGTTCCCCCAAGAGCACCTGCCTCCTTGTCAGCAAGGTTAAGCAGCCTGCAGTGGGCCCGCTGTGCCAGGAAGGTCACAGGCAGATGCCCTCAGGACAAGAGCCCAGGTGGAGATGGCACCTCCACATGCACGGCACAGGGCTGCCCCAGGACTGAGGGACCAGGAAAGCTCAACGAGGGATCACAGTGACTGCTGCTCTTCCTGCTGGTGACATCTCCAACAGAAGCCAGGCCTGAACGTCACAGCGGTGCTGGGATTGCAGGCCTGCATCACGGCGATGACCACTGCCCAGCCCCGAGTCCTACCTGTTGGGGTCGTCAGCCTGGAGCCCACTTTCGCTGGTCACGATGACCTTGTAGCACAGCTCGCCCCCCGGGTTGGGCCGTTTCCTCCGTGCCTCCCACGTGGCCTCCTCCTCCTCTTCCTCCGCCTCCTCCACCTGCATTATTCCAAACTTCTCCCCGGCATCGAAAATCTGGGGGCCAGAGCACAAGTCAGCAGGGAGCGTGGACAGGGGACCCCACCCCTCACCTCTCCCTGGCAGCCAGGACTCGGGTTCCGGGCCCAAGCATGCACTCTGTTCTAAGAAACAGAACCTATTTACCAGCCAACTTACGCATAAAATATGACAGGTGAGGAAACCGAGTCTCCTAAGGACACCGCTTCTGTGCTGTCATCCAAGTCCTGGCTCATGTGTCCCTAGCTAAGTCTCTTGCCCTACAGGGACAAGAAGGTCCCAAAGGCCAAGGGTGGCTCTGGTTCCTCTGGAGCTGAGTGGGACTAAGGATCTTGGTGACTCCACCTCTCGCCAGAATTAATCAATGCAAGGACAGCTGAGAGGCCCTGGTTGAAGGGTGGGGGTGGAGGTCTCCTCCTGCTACCTCACCAGCCTGGGAGACACTCCCCCAGGGCCTGAGGCTATTCTTAGGGGGAAGGCGGGGTGGGAAGAGCACTGGTGCTTGGGTGTCCCTGGCCAGGGAACCTGCACCCGAACCCCTGGGCACCACCATGCCACCAAGGCGGGTGCTGTGGTCATGATGTGACTCTGGGCTGTGCCACTTCCTACGCGCGTGAGTGTTCCACAAGTCACTCGGTTTCCTCATCTGTCTAGGGGGAGCACAAGGCCCAGCTCAGAGGGCTGCTGAGAGGACAAAACGGTCAGTGCACAAAGGGTTAGGACAGGGCTTGGACCTTCGAGTACTCTGGGAGCAGCTGGTCCCCTCATCACCCTTTAGGACAAGCAGGGTGCTACCACCGGGAGAAGGAAGCTAAACAGTGCACACGAGGTCCCTGGCATCCCTGGGGACTCGCCAAAGGCTAGTTCCTCCCTAAGCCTCTCTGCGCCCACTGAGGCAGTGCTGCGTGCCCGGCAGGACCAGGCACCGTGGTGGGTGCCGAGGATGAATCGCACATGCCTGAGTTCGGGGTGACGGCGAGGGCAGGCCAGGCCTTGTGAGCGTGGGTCTGGTAAAAGGCTCCGTGCCCAGGGGCCTGGCAAGGCTTTCTCGATGGGCTGACACCATCAGAGGGGAGAACCCAAGGCTCAGGTTCTGAGGCCTCCTTGGAAAAGGGCGACTCCCCACCCCAAGCCTCACCCACAGTACTCCAGAGCCTGCCTTCCATCCCAAGCTTTCTCAGGGATAGTGGGGGACACTGCAGAGCCCACAACCCCACCAAATAGGGCTGGAAGGGCTGCTGAGATTAACGAGGCCACAGGCGCAGCTGGCAGCCCACACAGGGGAACAGGAGTTATTTTATTCATTTATTTATTTAGTCTGAGACAGGGTTTTGCTATGGTTCAGGCTGGCCTTGAATTCAGTGTAGCTCAGTCTGTCCTCGAACAGGAAGTGATCCTGCCTCAGCCTCCGGAGTGCTGGGATTATAGGTGTACACCACCACACCCAGCCCTGGCAGTTGTTTTAAAAGTCCTGCCCATCCTCTCCTAGGAGCTGACACTGGAGGCAGGGGCCTGGCCCCCTCTCATGGAGTTCCCACCCAAACCTGGCTCAGCGGCAGGCCTTGGCCTAACAATGGCTGTGGGTTCCTGTCTGGCACCATGGTGACACAGCCTTGCCCACAATGGCTCAGTGGGTTAACGGAAAAACAGCAGCTGGCCCTGGGCAGGGCACAGCACACATGGTGGCAGGGACAGGAGGTACCATCCAGGTCCTAGTCCCAAGGGAGCCAGATGCCCATCCCACCACCCTTCCTGCCCACGGTGCAGGTCCATCCACCACCCGGCAGAAGGCTGGGCAGGGGCTGGGTGTTCCCACACTGTCCTCATTCCATCGAGCAAATGGGGACTCTTTTAACTGTGCCCTCTTTCACCTGGCACCAGCACAAGTGCACAGAAAATGCTGGTAACACAACACACTACGCCGGAAGGAGGTGCCACAGTCACGGCACTTTTCTGAAACCCCGTACAGATCCTCAAATTATGATGAGTTACGACTGACAAACCGCACTGTGAGCTGAAAACACCTTCAGTGGAGAATGCACTGAACTAGCCAGGTGTGGTGGCACACGCCTATATCCCATTGCCATGGGAGATTGACAGAGGAGGAGCAAAAGCTCAAGCCCAGCACAGGCAATTTGGCAAGATCCAGTCTCACAATAAAAGGAAAAAAAAGGGGTGGGGTCGGGACTTAACTCGGTGCAAAGACCCCGGGCTCAACCCCCAGGATTGCAAAAAGAAAAATACATCTATCTTCCTCAGCATTTCAAAAGGTTCCCACTACTGAGCACTCGCTGAAGAAAAAAGCAAAATTCAAAGCGCAGCTCTTGTACTAATCGGTAAATGCTCATCTGTTATGTGTTTGCGCACTAAGTTATCTGGTCCAACCAGGAACTCCCAGAGAGAAGCTGGTTCAGGGAGGGTGGGGTGTGGCCAGCAGCTGGGCCCAGGAGACTGCCTAGTTCCTGGCAGACACCTCCTCTAGGGTCTGGGGCTCTCCACCTGGGCCCCTGCACCACTTTGCCTCTCTCACAAGGCCTGATGCTGCTCTTACTCCAGACCTGGACAACCCAGGGGCCGTCCCTTGGTCAGGACGAATGGGAGATCCTGTGCAGGGCCAGGTTAGAGCACGCAAGTGAGCAGATCTGTACCTCAGAGAGGGAGAGCTCTAGAGATCTCTAAATGCTTTTCATTTTCCATTGGCTTCCTCTCCATCTCCCAGGGCCTCAGGTCTCCTTAATTTGCATAATAAAGGTGACCTGCTGCTCAAATCGGATGAAGAAAGATCTAGGAACCAACCAACCAGTCCAAGCGACACAACATCAAGGGCTCCTGTTTGTCCTAGGCAGTCAGTGGTTCAAAGTTTCAGAGATTGGATCTGGGAGACCTGGGGCGAGTTCCTGCCCCTTCTGAAGCCTCAGTTTTCTCATCTGCAGACGGGGTTAAGGAATTTTACTCCCTCAACTGCTGTGACCCCAGACACGAGCAGAAGTTCATTCATTTCACTTCCAGTTCCCAACCCGGGCCCTGGAGGACTGAGACACTGCGATCGAGCTCTCGCTGTCACTCTTTCGCCCCAAACTCCAGCCTGCTGCTGAGCTGCCGAGGAAGCAGGGTCCGAGCCGCCCGCTCGTCGCGCCTCCAGCTCGCCCAGCGCTCACCCGGCGCCGGCCGCTGCAGCACCTTCCCGCAGCGCGTGCCCCCGCGGCCCGCACCCCGGGTCCCCGCACCTCGTGCTCCAGCTTGTGCAGAAGACTGCCCCAGTACCGCTCGGGGATCCCCGACGAACGCAGCGCCTGGCCGTGCACCACCGCGAACTCGGCCAGGGCCTCCGCGCCCTCGTCCTGTACTCGGCTCGGAAGCCAGCACTCGCGCCCCGGCTCGGCTTCCATGGCGCCGCCGCCCGCAGGGCAGGGCACTCCTGAGGTTTCCCACTCCGCCGCCAGCACCGCCGCCCCGCCTCCTCCTTGGCTCCGCCCACCGCCCGCCGCAGCGCCAGGCACCGGTCCAGTGAGGCTGCGCGCGCCAGCCGGTCGTGCGTGTGCGTGCGCGTGCGTCAGCGTGCGTGCCCGCGTAAGAGGCTTACAGGTGCCCAGGAGGCGTGTCTTTTTTCATTCTTCCAGAGGCTGGCCCGGGGGATGCCGGGAGGGCGGGGGTACGGCTTCCTACAAGATCAGGACCGGAAGAGACGGAGTCTAAGAGAGGACCAGCCGGTGGCAAGTGAGGCTCTGACGAGCTGTGCTGGCCCTGCACCAATCACGCTTTGACGGCTTGCAAAACCCTGCGGTGGGAGGGATTCTATGACCCTGGAATGCGTGAATAAACTTAGGGGCTTGCAAAATCGTGGCCCCTCTCAGTGTCCTTATATTGGCATGCAGAATATAAATCGATCCCATTAAAGCTAGGTGTACCATCATAAGGTGTTTTTTGTTTTTCTTACAACTCGAGGTGCTAAAAACGTGCATTAAAGAACTTAATCATTTGCTTTTGAACTGCTCACTGTTCTTTCAAGTCTGTTGCATTAGGATGTGTTTCATTGTCTTTCTGTTTGCACCTTTTTAATACATGTTTACTTGGGACCGGGGATTTAGCTCAGTGGCATAAGCGCTTGCCTGACAAGCGTGAGGTCGGGAGTTCCATCCAAAAAAAAAAAAAAAAAACTTGTTTACTAGAAAGCTCAAAACCTTGAAGTGTGGTGCTTCGGTTGTTGATTTTGATTACAGGTTTTTGAACTGCTGGGAGGCGGCAAGTTCAAGATCAACCTGAGCGATTTATAGATTTAGCGAGACTCTCAAAATAAAGTGCTGGGAATGTAGTTCAACGTGATGGTTTAATCCCCAGTACCACCCAAAACCCAAAACCAAATACAGACCAACAACAATGCCCCTCCCCTCAGTAGTATATAAGCTTTATTTAAACCAAAGAAAAGGGGATAAAACCACTGCACTAGTGCATTCAGCTTTCTCTGTATGATCTGGAGCGGGCCCTCTCAGCCTTTTCTGACATGTTTCATATGTGCATTATGATGTTTCATATGTGCATTATGCATTGGTACGATCAGTCCTTCAAATGGCCTTCAGCGATGAATGCTTGGTTGCTGATGGACTCTTGAGAAGTGATTGTATTATAAAGACTCTAACTTTATTCATGGATTAATCCACTGATGAGATCATAATTTGATGACACCATTAGGGTTTGTTGAAGGGGAGTGGATGATGGGGTGTAACCTGGGGGACCCCATCTGGCTCCCAGCCCCTTCATGGAGTGAGCACCTTCTCTCTGCCAGGCCCTTCCACCGTGCTGTTTCTGCCTTGGAGCCAGCAGCCCATGGACAAACCTCCGAATCCATGAGCCAAAAGAGACCCTTTCTTCTTTAAATTGCTTATGTCAGATGTTTGGTCAAAGTAACAAAAAGCTACACACCTCTCATCCTGGAATTTCCCTGGGGCTTTCTGCATTTTTCAGGACATAGAAGAGGCACAAGTCCTGTTGGGGCAGTAGGACCTCACTGTGACTAGTAAGAGACAGAATTGAAAGTAGTTAAGAATTATTTAACTGACAGACCTAATCATCACAGGTCTCAGGTCTTGTGATGTTATTTGACTAAACTATCATGACTTAGAGTCTCATGTCTATATAGTCTATATGGTACCTACTACAGTTATTTGATTATGAACCCTCATATGTTGCAATAATTGAAAACCTGTTGTCATTGACACCTTCATCTCCTGAGTTATATAAAGGGACAGTCAATCTAACTCAAACTGGCTTAAGGTTAAGGGTATTTATTGGGTTAAAGAAGTTCACATATGGGCTTCAGGTGCAACTTGATCAAGGGGTTCAAATAACAGCACCAGGATCCAGTTCTTCTGTCTTTCAGCTCTGCTCTTCTGTGCTTGGCTTCTCCTCCCTCAGGCCATTGCCTTAGGGTGATAAAATGGCTGTACTAGCTCTAGCCCACATCCTCCCAGGGACCTCCTGCTGAGGGAGGAATCCTGAATCTCAGAGATTCTCTCTAAGCCTCCCTGCTAGGAGAATGTGATGCTCTGATTGAGTAGGCCTGGTTTTACATGGTCCTCTCGAATGGCAATCCAGTTATGTTGGAGCTTGCCTTGAAACTTTCTATTACTGTGACAAATAGTGGAGATAATCAAGTTATGAGGAGGAAAGGTTTACTGTGGTTCATGGTTTTAGACGGTTTAGTCCATGGTCACTTGGCTCTGTTGCTTTGGGGTTGGGGTACACAGTCCATCACAGAGAGGAAGACATGTGAGGAGAGACTTGGTCACCTTGGAGGTGGTTGGGAAGCAGAAAGAGAGGTGGGAAGAGACTGGGGTCCTATCCCCCTCCATGGTACACCCTAGCGACCCAGCTTTCTCCTTCTAGGCCTCCCACCTCTTACATCTCTATTGTCTCTCATAGCACCCCCTGGAGACCAAACCTTCAACAGGTGGGCCTTTGGAGAACATTCCAGAATATTCTATATCCAAACTGTAGTGCCCAGGAATAGAAGCCTAGCTCCAGGGCTTCATGTAGCATTTGCTCTGCTGACCTCCCCACACTCTGTCCCTCACTGCAGTCCTCACCAGCCTGAAGCTCTCCTTCTGCCCCAGAACCCTTGTGTGCCGCCTTGACTTTCCCACTCATGGCAACTCTCTGCTGAAAGGTTTTATTATATGTGATGGCACAGGCAGCTGTTTTGAAGACAACAAGACACATTATGGTAGCCATTGCTGATTTCCCATTATCTTATTTTGAAGACCTGTCACACTTTCACTGTTTTGTTTTGATTGTCTTTATTCTGTTTTACTTTGGCTTTATTCTGTTTTATTTTGTTTGGTTTTATTCTCTTTAAAATAAAGGTAACAATTCTCTTGCCTCAGCCTCCCAAGTGCTGGGATGACAGGCGTTTGCCACCACACCCAGCTCAGACATTTGGATTTTTACTCTTTGGTTATTATGAACAATGATGCTCTGAACAGGAATTTGGTTTTTGTGCAATGTGTCTTCAGTTTTCCAGGGTGTGTACTCAGGATGGAGTCATGCTAAAAGTGTGCTTAACTTGTAGAGGAACTGTTAAGTTGCTGTCCAGAGAGGTGGCACTATTTTATAACCCCGCTAGCAGTGTATGAAGGCTCCCATTTCTTGCTGGCATTTGCTAGTCAATGACCTTTGAAAAAATATTTTTAGTCATCTTAGTAGTTGTAATATTCTGTCTTCTTGTGGTTTTGAGTTGTATTTCCTTGATGACTAATGATGTTGAGTATTCATGTGCTCATAAGCCAAATTGCGTAACTTTTGAGGGAAGAAATGTCTATTTATATTTTTTGTCCATTTACAAATTAGGCTGCCTGTCTTCCTTTCCTTTCCCTTCCTTTCTTAAGGTGGTACTGGGGATTGAGCTCAGGGCCTCACATATGCTAGGCAAGCTCTCTCCTACTGAATTACCTTCCATCCCTTTTTATCTATCCATTCGACCATCTGTCTGTCTCTCTATTCATTCATTTATTTGCAGAGCCTTTGTACTGATCTATATTATCAGCCCTTTAATGTTTTTTCTTTTTTTAATTTTGAGACAAGATCGCACTGAGTTGCTAGGTTTCCCAGGCTGGTCTTCCCAGCATCCCAGAGTGCTGGTATTATAAGCATTCACTATCATGCCTGGCTTTATTTTCATTCTATATTTACATTTACTTTTTATTTTGTAGTACTGGAGTCTGAACCCAGGACCTTTGTACTGATCTACATTCCCAGCCCCTCTCCCCTTTTTGAGACAGGATCTTGCTAAATCATGTAGGCTGGCTATGAATTTGCAATTTTCCAGCCTCAACCTCCTGAGTAGCTTGGATTACAGGTGTCTGTCACTGTTCCCA